>JAQQSU010004271.1:0-14128 GCA_028627135.1 Pseudochirops cupreus
GAGTATGTTATTCCCTCCTTAAACCCAAACCAAAGTTAGTAAATTTCATAGAGGGCTCCTCTCTGTCCCTCTTTTCCCTCTATTGTTATGAGTTTTTGTGTCTTTTTGTGTAAGAATCTAAACGTAGCCATTTGTATTGATCCCTCTTTAAATCAGAACCAATGAAAGTAAGGATCATGTGATGATCATCTCCTTCCTTCCCACTCCTCCACTTTAGTATGTTTTTATGCCTCTTGTTGTGGCATAATTTCTCTTCTTCTGCCTCTACCTTTCCTTTTCTCCCATTACAATCCCTTTCTTTCCCTTAATAGGGTTTTTTTTTTTTAAATCTTCAGATTGGTTCACTTATACCCACATCCTCTTTCTATGTACATCCCTTTTAAATGTCACAATACTTATACAAATTTCAGTATCATTAGTTATCTGCTTCTCACAAAGGAATGTAAGCAGTTTGCTCTTATTGAGTCCCAAGTTATATGCATGTGTGGGCATCAGTGTGTTTATGTGTCTGTGTGACTGTATTTTTTCCTTGTTTACGTTTTTATGTCTTTCTTGGGTCTTGTAAGTGGAGATCAAAGTTTCCATTGAGCTCAGGCTTTTTCATAAGGAAAGTCTGGAAGTCCTTTATTTCATTAAATGACTATCTCCTTGCCTGAAAGAATATGCTCAGTCTTGCCAGGTAGTTGATCCTTGTTTGCAGTCCTAGTTCTTTTGCTTTTCAAAATATGACATTCCAATCCCTCCAATCTTTTAATGTAGCCACTGGTAAATCCTGTGTAATCCTGACTGTATTTCCATGATATTTGAATTGTTTCTTCTAGGCTGCATTCAATATTTTCTCTTTGACCTTGTAACTCTGGAATTTGGCTATTATATTTCTTGGAGTTTTCAATTTGGGGTCTGTTTCAGGAGGAGATCAGTGAATTCTTTCAATAATTATTTCCCCTTCTGATTCTAAGACCTCAGGACAGTTTTCTTTGACAGTCTCTTGAAGGATGCTGTCCAGGTTGCTTTTTTCATCATGTCTTTCTGGTAGGCCAATAATTCTTAGATCATCTCTCCTGGATCTATTTTCCAGGTTAAATGTTTTTCCAGTGAGATATTTTGCGCTTTCTTCTAATTTTTCAATCTTTGTGTTTTGTTTGACTGACTCTTGTTGCATCATAGAGTCCTTGGCTTCAAATTGACTGATTCTAATTTTTAGTGAATTATTTTCCTCAATTAGTTTTTGGTGCTCCATTTTTATGGAGGTATTTTCTCTGGTTAGATTTTGGACCTCCTGTCCTAGTTCTCCAATTTTACTTTTTAAAGCTTTGTTTTCTTCTGTGAAATTTTTTTCCAGTTTGGTCACCGTAGATTTAAATTTATCTTCTACCTCTCTAATTTATTTTTAAAATCTCTCTTGAGATTCCCCAAGAAGTTCTCCAAGAATGCTTTTTGGGCTGGAGACCAATTCACATTTCCTTCTGTGGTCTCCAGTGTGTGTGTAGAGTCTGTGTTGCCTTCTGAGTTTGGTGGTTCTTGTTCACTATAGAATGATTTGATGGTTCTAGCCTTTGCAGTTTCCTTCTTCTCCATTGTGGTTGCCTATATCCTGTATTTTTAGAGTGGATATCTGCTTCCGGAGTGTAGGAGTACTGAGTTTCTCAGTTCTCTGGGCTGCTTCTCAGGCAGGCTAGCTGTAGTAGAAGGGCAGGGCTGTAGTTTGCTGATTGACCAGGTGGTTCTAAAGCACACCTGGGCTTTTGTTGTTAGAGCTTGCTGGCTACACCCACCTGGGCTTGGCTGCGTACAGTCTCCCTTCCCCCTTCCTCAGTGATTTCCAAGCCTGGGGCTGTTTACACTTTGCAAGTACTCTAGGTGGGGCTTTTACCTCTTGATTTTGTGTGTGTGTGTGTGTGTGTGTGTGTGTGTGTGTGTGTGTGTGTGTGTGTGTGTGTGTGTGTGTGTGTGTGTGTGTGTATGTGTCAGGGAGGGAGATGAGAGCCCCTAGATTTCATTCCTCCATCCCAACTTCTGAAAGTTTGGGCATGTAGCTTCAAAAATCCAGGCTGTGGGTTGCCAGCCCCAGGAAAACCGCTAACCCTGCTATGTGCCCTGCGTTCCCTCCTACCCAGTTCTGTTGGTGCTCTGCTCTGCAGGGAGACAGGTGCAGAAGCCTCTGGCTGGGTGAATCTACTGGGTGGGGCTTCTCAGTCTCCCACACTCTGCTCTCAGGTCTGTGCTGGTGCCACTCCTGTGTGCTTGGCATTCTCCCTGCCCAGACCTGAGTAGGCACTTTTTCTGGGCTGGGAATCTGTAACTCTCCATCTCCCAATGGGTTCTGTCACTCTTAAATCCACTCAAATTTACTTTTTAGCTTGTAAGGACAAAATTCTTGGGGAGCTTGGAGAAGTTTCTGCTTACTTTCCGCCATCTTAGCTCCGCCTCAGTGGTTTACTTTTGTTATCTGAGGACTGATCCTGTATCAAGACGTAAGGTCTCATGACTTTCTTCTGAAGTCATGTGGCCCCACAGAAAACTTTTCAGCTTTTTAGTTTTTTTTTTCTTCTATGTAAATGCAATAGCATCTCTAAACTTGGGAATTGTGAAAGGTCGGGAGAACATACCATGGCCATCTAGGAGTCGGAATGTAGGAAAGGATCAATCTTTGCCTTGGACCTAAAGGACTTACCCCAGGAAAAGCTGAGACTAGGCCTCATGTAGCAGAGATGCCATCTTTGGATGTGATCTAGGTGGGAATAATGCTATGTAAATACAGGAAAAAGTCTTGAGCCTACACTCCACTAAGGTAGAATAAGGTAAAGTAGGTCCCCTTAGATGTGGAAAATATTCACATGTTCTCTCTGTTTCTCTTTCTCTCTCTCTGTCTCTCTCTGTCTCTCTTTCTCTGCCTCTCTCTGTCTCTCTAGATAGTATATACTCTCCCTTATAGGTAACCAGATAATTATGCAGTAACACCGTGCACATTGCCGTGATGTATATGTGTGTGTGTGTGTGTGTGTATGAAATAAATATTACTTTCTAAATCTTGATCAATATTAACTTGTTAAATAGAAACAGGATGCTAGTCACAGACTCCTAAAAATGAGGGAAAAAAAAAACAAGTGGTGTTGATTGACATTGATAGTAGTACTGAAAAGACACTCAAGTGTTTACGATTACTCCTTAGACCCTGAAGGGAAATGTAGCTTGTCTGGTGCTGGGAGAGGGAGCCAGAGCATTCTTACGTGATTTTTCCCTTATTCCCATTTAATCCCTTTAGTTTGCCAACATTATAATGAATAGGAATAAGCAATAATTGTTAATTGCTGGTAATGACAATGGAGTTGATTTCACAACATCTCTTGGGAATATATTACAGGCCTCCTAATATAGTGTTACACACTTCAAAAAAGATTATTGTTTAGTTCTTTTTTTTTTTAATATTTGTAAAGCTCCCTGCCTTCTAAAATACCACAATTACTTTGTGGCTTTTACACAAATTTGGCCAATATTTTTTAAAAAATCACTTAATCAAAAAACAATTGTTAAGTGCCCAATAGGTGCCAGGCACTATTCTAGATGCTGGAGATGAAAAAAAAAGACAAAAATACAATAGTTCTGACTTTTGACTGGTGTATTTTATGAAGGGAAGGCACTGTGCTAAGCTTTGGAGATACAAAGAAAAGCAAGAAAACATACATATATAATTTTATACAGAACATATAAACAATTTCAGAAGATAATTGCTGAAGTGAAGATTGGAAGGAATAGATCTGAAAAAGTGACTGGGTTTTCAGAAGACAATCTTGAGTTACAGAAATTCTCCTGTCACACCATTTTCATTCTGCTCCAAGTCTTCATCTTTGGTCTATGAGGTTGTAGCTATCCTTTCATTTATAATTTGAAGATGGAATTACTTCAGTATACTTTATTTTTAGTTCCCAGTGGAGGCTTATTGGAAGTTTTGCTGTTGAAGGATACAACTGCAGATTAGTTAACCAGAGTATATTGGAAAGAAAGTAAGGTGAAATTAACAGTGTCTTATATTTTTAACTTAAGTGCTAACCACAAGAAGGTTTTCTAGGCACATAAATGAATGTGGATGGATCCTGCAGCGCCTGCATTCATGTGGTGAATAGTCTGTGCTCTCCAATATATGTAACCAGATAATTATGTAGTGCACTATGCATTGCTGTGATTTATACTTAAGCAAAATGCCTGATTGGCCTTGTGTTTATAGGCAGTTACATCTAGCTATAATTATGAATTCTTTACATGAATTAACTATTAAAAACAACCATAATTACACTGCAATACATTTCCTAGGGAATTTTGTTATGAAATGAAATTCAGGTCTTAAAAACAAGAGGAATCTGCAGTAAGCATGTATTTACTGGGACTTATAATACTATGGCTTGATTGGCAAATATTTGGAATGTTCTGTCAAAATGGAGTTCCATCAAAATGGTGATAAGTATCTATTTCTAAATCATGACGTCATTGGTAAGATAAACATCAGGGATATTTAGGAAGGTATGTTTTTAAAGCTCATTCTGGATTATTTTCCTGTTGCAGTTCAGAAAATCTATTGTCATTTTTAAGCCTGGTTTTACTCTTTCTCACAAGTTATCGACAACTCTATACACTCTCTTTCCTATTAGTACTTCATCTCTTCTTCACTCCCTGTTCTCTAGAATATCTTCTATTTGAAATTTTCTATTGCAGGCAATAAATTTATGGCTTTCTGTCTAACAGCTTCCTGTGTGCAATCTGCAATTTGCAAACAAATACTGAATCAGGCTTGATTGCCTGAGTAGCACATCTCCCTTCTCTATAAATTGCCGATAGCAGCAGTTCTCAACCTGTGGGTCACGACTTGTTTGAGGGTTGAATGACCCTTTCACAGGGGTCACAGGGGTCACCTAAGACCATCAGAAAACACATATTTCCGATGGTCTTAGGAACCCAGATGCCTCTCCTCTATCCATCTCCAGGTGGGTCCTCCCACATGCAGATATGCCCACATATGAATATTAAAGGGTCGGGGCATTAGGAAGGTTGAGAACCACTGGGCTCTATAATGTCCTTAATCCTGGAGCTGCCCTAACCTTAAGAGCTTCTATAACTGCCTAGAATATGGACTTAAGGAGTTTAAATGGAGTTTAGTACCGTTTTGTGTCAATTTCTTATAGTAGCCACTTGCAAGAACAGTATGGACAACCTTCCTCTTACCACCTCTTGATGACCACTGCACCTGAGATTGGCTTACCCTGGTTGGTGATATTCATTTTCTGTCTTCTTCCAGTCCTACTTTGTAGGTATTGATCCTGTCTGTCTTGTCTGCTTAGAGCTATCACAGGGTTGGTAGACAGCCTGGAAGCTAGATTGTTGGTAGATTACTTGAAGAAGTTTGGAGATGTCCTGGCCCAAGTTTGTGACATGAAAGGGCAGCTCTAGAATGCCTTTCTAGAATGCTCGCGGGTTGTCTCTATTTGATTCAAATGATCTGCCTTAGAATATGCCATATAAAAGAGCATATTGCTTTTAGCAAAACCTAATAAACCTAGCAAACCCCCCCCCCAAAATAGTCTTAATTCTTCAATGAGGTCAATTTAGTTCCAAAAAAGGGCCCTAAAATTTACATATTCACTCTTATAGTTTTCTATATTTGTGGTAAAACTTTCTACTATTCAATTCAACAACTTCTTATTTAAGTACTCAAAAAGTACAAGGAAACATAATCATGACTAAGTTACAATAACGAGCAAAGAAAAATTATTACCTCCCTCAATGAGTGTATAATCTACTGAGGAGAGGTGATGGAAGAGTCAGTGTGTGAACAGATTATGGATGTAATGCTATTTCTCTAGAAGGAACTTGAACATCAGTGGTTTATTGGATTATCAACTTAAAACTGATAGGAACATTAGAGGATATTGAATCCAGTCCCCCCACCTTTTTTTTTAAATGAGGAAACAAATAGATTAAATGATTTACCCAGAAACACACAGTCAGTTAGTATTGAGGCAGAATTTGAAATCTGGTCTTCTTGACTTGGTGTCTAGAACTCAATGCATTACTTTATGTCAATCTGAGAAGGTTTTGCATAGGAATTAGTGTGACTGAATCTTGAAAGAAACTAGGCATTGTAAGAGGGAGAGATGAAATGGGAGCACGTTTAAGGAAGAGGAAAAAGCTCATCCTAAGACACAGAGACAGAGAATCAGAGCTAGTTTGGGGAATAGAAATGGATCACTTGAAATAGAGAACCAAGTATGTGAAAGGGAGAAGTATGCTTTGTTAAAAAACAACAACAACAAGCAAATGAACAAAAAAGGATATTAGTTTGAATCCAATATTATTATTTATGGCTTGATGATTCTTGAACAATCACTCTCTTTACACCTGTTTTCTCAATTATAAAATGAGTATGTTGGCCTAGAAAATTAATTTGAATTCTATGACTCTTTAAGTGATACAGAATGAATCTGGAAAGATAGATGGAAGCCATCTCATGGAAGGTTTTAAACTTCTAGAATCATCATGGAGTCAATACAGTTTTGTTTTGTTTCTTTTTGTTTTGGTTTGGTTTTTTTTGTTTTGTTTTTGAAAGTCTAAGGATCTGTTGTGGGGAATCTGAGACCCCAAAGCCACATGTAGCCCTCTAGCTTCCCAATGTGCTGTTCTTTCACTGAATCCAAACTTCACAGAACAAATCCCCTTAATAAAAGGATTTATTTTGTAAACCTTGGACTCAGCCAGAATGTGACACCCAAGGACCTAGAAGACCACATGTGGCTTTGAAGCTGCAGGTTTCTCACCCTTTAATTTCAATCTAATTCAATATAGGTAGATTTATATGCTCATAGGATTGAAAGATGTAAGTTACCTTAGTGTTCATCTAGTTTGAATTTCTCATTTCACAAGGAGGGGCGAAGATTATAGTATTTTCCTCATTTGAACCCATGTCTTCTGATTTCAAATTCTGTAGGGAGGGGAGCACTGTGTGAGACACTTTACAGATATCTCTTTTGATATTTACAGCAACCTTGCAAAGTAGGTGTTCTTCTTAAGCCCATTTTTATTTGAGCAAATTGAGGCAAAAAGAGATTAAATAATTTACCCAAGGTCACACGGCTTCTGGGACATATTTTAATTCAGCTCTTCCTGGCTCCAGGCACAGCACTTTATGCACTGTGCCTTAAAGACTAATTATTTAATTAAAACTGATAAGTGAAATGCTTTTGTTGTCCAACACGCACCTGTTATTCAGTTCTTCTTATTTATGTGCTTATATTTGAACTCCTAAATATGTATCAGTCTCCTGTCACCGTGGACCTAAATTCTCTTTCTTCTGTTGGAAAGGCTGTTACCCACTGATGGAAAAAAAAAATATGACACTGAGTGGATTTCATTCATTAAAAAAATGATTCTACCTAAGCTCAACTGAGTTTTCAATGATGCTTGACAACCCTTCTATTTTACTTTTGTTGACTAGCAATTGGATTACTCAAAGAGTTTACTCTAAATAATTAAATAATTTCTTTTGTCTTCTCTCTCTTTAAAATTATGGTGGACCATTTACCCTCCCATTCCAATGACAAGAATGAAGTCATTTGAATTGAGCTTTCTCAGATCCCTATTCCAATCTTCAAAACTTCTCTCCCTTCTTCCCTTTGACAACAGGGAAAAATGTGCTCCCACCCATGACTAAGACATTTACCTGTACTTTTTAATCCCTTGTTCTTTATCTTCCCTAGGACACTGATCCAGATGACTTACCATATAACTGACAAATCCAAATTTCTCCCTCTCTTCCTCTCTCCTCCTCGTCCTCCCTATTTGCCTATTATGTTTTTTAAATACCCCGAAAAGGCCTTCCTTTCAAATTTATACACCATCCAACTACAGCCTCGTCCTGTTCTCTCTGCTTATTCATAGTTATTTTGGGAGTGCAGGGAGAGATGTGAGAATGTTTATACCAGATCTCTTCATTTCTCCAATACCATTTTCTCTTTAACTCCTTCTAATTTGCCTTCTCCCACACCCACTGTTCTACTCTAATGAAACTGCTTTCTCAGGATCATAAATGAAAAATCTAGTGTCAAATCCAGTGATTCTTTTTTCCCATAAAATCCTCATCCTCCTTGACTTCATTGTACCAGTTACCATTGTTAAATATGTCTTCCTATGGCACTCCATTGAGATCTTAAAATCAACATGTCCAAAAGTGAACTTGTTTTCCCTGCAAAGCCTCCCCTCCCCTCTTCCTAACTTAATACCATCAAGTGTACCAATACACAAAAGTTATTTTAGCTTACAAGCTAGGTGTCATCCTCACTCTTAACTAATTCATTCCTGGACTCATATTCAGTCATCAGTTAATGCCTTTCTTTTTTTTTTTTTCAACCTTTGTTACATCTCTCATATACCCCCTTCTCTTTTCCATCTTTGCCTCCTCCTGGATTCAAGTCTCTGTTACTTACATCTGGATAATTGCTATAGACTTATGGTTGGTCTTTCCACTTCAGCTCTCTCCTTACTTCCTCCATTTAGTAAGGGTTAGGAGTTATTAAAGCTTTTTATTTCACAATTAAAGATAACATTTAAAATTCAAATGCTTTTGGGAGGAATACCATGTTGCCCAATTACACAAAGGTATAAGACTCATTTATGTAGACTTTACTATTTATAACCTACTTTCCTCACAAACGTATGAGTTTTATACTAAAAGTATTATTACCAAATACTAAAAATTTCAGCAAACTGTGGCTCAGAGAGAGTTAGAGATTTGATTAAGGTCACAAAGTTAGTATATATCAGCATCGTTTTTCTTAATTAGATGTTCTTGTTCCCAATCTCCCTTCTATTTCATTATACCATAATACTTCACTGACTGCTATCAGGACTTTGGGGGGAATCAGAGACCATCTGACAATGTGTGGAGAAGAAATTACAAAAGACTGAAAGTTCACATAAAAGAGTCTTTGGAGGTATGGAGCCATGGAAATAAACTTGATTGACTTCACAATTTTACCCAGGTGATTTCCTTATTTATACAATGTAAATGTATCTCTTGAGAAATTGAAAGTGAACTCAACAAGCCCTTTCAAATTACTCATTGTAAAATAAGCAGTTTTATTCTTTATTGAATAGACTAGTTGTTTGATTGGATTCACCCAATTAATCAATTGTTTTGATGTTTTATCTGCATTACTTCCATGGACTTCTTTACTCCCTCATCAAAAAATGATAACTTACTTCCATATACAAACCAGTTAACAAATGTGACATAGTTCTTCTCATACTTTAAAACTGGACAACTTTTTAATGAGGAGCTTGTGTTTTGTAGACTTGGGATCTATCTAAAATATACTATTTTATTTAACTTAATAATTAATTAATAATTTAAGATTATTTATCATTTTTATCTATTATCTGGAATTCAACCTGTAAATAATGGTTATGCCACAGATTATCAAATTTCAACTTTGTTTTGTGTTATATTGCTCCCCTCCTCCATGGAAACCTTGCTTTAATGAAATTAATATTCAGAATGAAGCTATTTTGTAGTATAGGAAGAATACTTCATAAAGTATGTTATAAATGTGAATTGTTATTATTAAGCAGAACCTTTTGGATACTACTAGCAGCTCTTCAAATAAGAATAATGTGAAAAGCATCAACAGGGAGAGTGATCATCTGTGCTTATGAAAGTGCAAATGCAACTGTGGGAGGAGATAGAACAAAATTATTCAAAATTCTCTGTGGTGAAGGGAGAAGATGCTCTTGGGGGTGTTTATAACAGTGCAAAGTCTAGGGCAACCATATTAAAGAGAACATGTGGTTATTCATTTGCCTCTGTGGAATTATTTCTGGACAACTGCTTCTTGCTTTCTTTAACCGCGTTCAGTGTTTGGAATGATTCCCTTTTCCTCTAGTTTTTTTTTTTTAAATCAGATTTGACAATTTAAAAAAATGTTCCTTCATTTTTAGGCTGAATGTTTCCTCTTTTTATATTCTCTCCCCACCACTCACTGTGATGAAATGTACACTATATGATGTAATATACAATTTTCTGTAACCATACTTACTTAAATATTTCAAGAGATTTGTGATTTTATGGGATGGTACTTTTCACTTCCTAACTGAGTAGATACATTTCATGAGTTTGTATGGGAAAAAAAAATTACAAGAATAGTTTAGTGGCCAACTTCTGGTGATGAGACTCTCCAAACTTATTGAGACTAATCCTTGGAGACAATCTGGCTTCATGCTCAAACTTGGAGACTTCTCAGCTTTAAGAGATTTGCCAAAGCTGATGCTTTACTGACACAGTTTTCAAGAACCTAGCATTGCCCTTATATTACAATGATAAATTGATATAAGACTTCAGTGGACCTTTTATTAGCCTTAAAATGAACTTATAGTTTAACATACATAAACATAATCAATTAACCATCTTATCCCTGTTGAAGAGAGGGACCGAGTACTTACACAAGTCTGATGGTTGTTAATATAAGGCTGGATAGATAAATGGATAGACAGACAGACAGACAGATAGATAGATAGATAGATAGATAGATAGATAGATGTATATATATATATAGAGAGAGAGAGAGATATAGATAGATAGATAGATATATAGATATAGATATACTGTATCAAGGAAAATAAGAAATCAAGGATTATACCAAGATTCTGTAACTGAGTGACTGAGGTAATAGGGGTGCCCTCCACAATGTTAGGAAATTAAGGATGAAGGAAGGGTTTGGGGTGATTTTTTTAAAATAGTGATTTATGTTTGAGACAGATTTATATGCTTATGTAATATCCGATTTAAGAAGTCTAAAAGGCATTTGGAGACTCAAAGAGAGATTAGGGCTGAATATGTTCATCTTCAAATCAACTTCATGGTATTGATAATTGAACTGGTTGCAGTAGATGAGGTCTCCAAGTGAGATAGTATAAAGGAAGAAGAGAGGTGGACCCAAGGTGAACACTTGCGAAGCAGACTGGAGAAGTATTGGAGTAAGTTCATACCAGCCTGAGTTTACTGTTCAAATTTCAGCATGAACATTTTTACTTCTGAAATCACAGAACACAGCAAATTAGTTTGATTTATTATTTTTGATTGTCTATACACTGCACTAAGTTCTGGAGATAGAAATATAAAAAGAAAGACAATACCTCCCCAGGGAGCTTTGAATGTAATGGAAAAAGACAGTACACAAAGGAAAGTCAAAAAGGAGGTGGAGGGGGAAACGTAATAAACATAGGGACATGATGAAGCCCAAAGAACACAGCAAAGCAGGAAATGAAGAGATTATTGGACTTTGTACTCTCCTTAAATAGAGGTTTGAGGAGGAACACTTCCCTCTACCCTCCAATCAAAGGAGCAGAGGGCAAGGTGTGATGAAATATAAGTTGTGTTTTTGTTTTTTTCCCTGTGTGTGATGTCATTAGATCTAGTTCGGAGAAAATTGGGTATAAATTCTATATCTAACACTTACTAGATGCATGACAATTGGCAAGTTTTGTTATCAGTAAAATAGTGATAAAAAATGTCTATGATAAATATCTCAAATAACAAAATGCAGTAATTAGTTTTACAAAGTTATTTATTATTGGTATTAGAAGCTTCATTTAAAGTCCATAGGACCCAAATCTTATCTTCAATTAATCAAAGTTTCAGAATCAAGTAGAGGGGATTGTGTATGTATGTTTACCAATGCATTTGATAACTAACATAGATGTGGTTGACTATTATGTTTCCATCCTAAACTTTACCTACCTACATTTGGGTATTCTCAGCACTCCTGCTCCCAAGGACCAATAGTGTTTGAAGGGATAGAATGGAGGTGACCAAGAGCTTAATGGCAGTCAGCTAACTGCCAGTTTCCAGTTTCTAGTAACCATTCTGGGATAACTAATAAATGTGATAAATCTTTCTAAGCTTTTCCAATATCTTATTCTGTACTGTTCTACCCATATAATTTGTAAGTATAAATTATTTATTCTCTGCCAATACTCTTCCCTGAAAAGAAATATGTAGCGTATTCATTAGAGTCAAAGACAGCCAAACTCTCTAAAGGTAAGACAGTGGGAAGCAAGTTTCCCATGCAAGTCATACAGATAGAGAATTTCTTTTTCTAGCAAACAAAGGCTGACATGGAAAATTAAGTTGAATGTGACTACAATACGTATTCAAAGATGTCTATAAAAAGCAGTCTGAGGAGAAGTAGCTCAATGAAAAAGGATGGTAATTATTCTCAAGATATTTGTCTTAGCCAATTGGAGAGCCTGAAATGTTTCCACATGAACTGAACTAAGGAATCACTTCTTCCCATGATTTAAAACAAAAAGTCTTATTCTGAAATGTTTGGAAGCCTCTTTTTAAAAATCCACTGGAGGTTAGAATTTTCTGTTGTACCTAAAATCTATACTTTGTAATGCTGGAAATTTTTCAGAACTAGCATATTATATGCAAATTTACACAATATGGGAATAATAGGAATCAAATCCCAATAATTTCCCTCAACCTTGAAGAAGAGTCAAGCTGTTACCAGAAAGTAAAACAAAATTAATTTATAATAACTTATTACTATATTTCAACAAAAAATCTACTTTCTGAAAAATCAAACGTGTGTTTGCATTTACAGCAGGCAAGCAGTCAAGTAAAAAAAGGCAACATTAAAAGCAGCTAGCTCAGTCATTTTTATTAGGTTTCAAAAAATGAACTTTGTAAGGACAAGAGAGTAGCTCATCCTAAAACAGCTAGACAGTTAATTATGCTGACTTGTCAAAAAATGATATGACAGTAAAAATGAGTGTGATATTAGATAATATATAATATGTTAAATTAGATAGCATTTATAATATTGTATCCATGTGATATAAGAACTCACACTTAACTAGTAACATTTTTTTTTTTAGATTAAGGTTGTTATAGCCCAGTTTTTCTCTTACCTAGACAAATCTTATATGCAATACTGTGCTAAAATCCTGGCATATTTTTTTTTTAATTTTATTTTAGTTTGCATCATTCATTTCCACAAGATTTTGAGTTACATATTTTCTCCCCTTCTTTCCCCTACCCACCACCCCAAAACAGCCATCCCAGTGTGTCTCCCCTCCCCCAGTCTATTCTCTCCTATGTCACTTTTCAGTAGGGCAGGATGGATCTCGCAACCACAGTGCCTGTGTTTCTCAAGTTCCAGTTGGATGTAGACAATAATAATAATAATAATAATTGCATATATATGTATATATACATATATATATATATACATATAGATAGATAGATATTTATAACATTTGGTTATGGAACTTTAGATTCTAGATTCTTTCCCTTCCTCCCTCGTCACCCACCCCCACTGGAAGGATAGGCAATCGAATACAGGCTGAACATGTGAAACTACGCAGAACCTCTCCACAGTGAGCACACTGTGAAAATCTGATTACCTGTCCCTTCTTCCTCCTGCCCCCCCCCATCCACTCTCCACCCTGTCCCTGTCCCTCTACAAAAATGTGAACATTCATCAGCCCTCCCTCCCACTCTGCCCCCCCCTCCATCACCCCACCTCCCATCCCCCTTCTCCCCACTCTTCTGTGTGGCAAGATGCCCAGCCCAGAGTCCATGTCATTCCTTCCCCAAGCCAAATTCCATGAGAGTAAGGTTGACTCCCTCCCTTCTGCCCTTCTCTTCTCCCCCTCCACTGCAACAATCATCTCTTGCCTCTTCCATGGGATGCTCAACCCCATTCTGACTCTCCCCATCTCCCCCCAATCCAATCCTCTCTCTCCTCACAATTTCACCATTTGGAATATTATCCCTTCCTATTCAATTGATCTTATGCCCTCTATGGATTCATTTATACATATACTCAGATATGTGCTTGTTTGCATATGTATACCCTCTTATATAAATTTATGTGTATGTATATGTATATATATATTTGTATTCCCTTGCCCTAGCCTCATACTGAGAAAAGTTTCAACAGTTACAATTGTCACTTTTTCATGTTGTCATGTAAATAATTCATCTTTGATAGGTACCTTATGATTTCTTTTCCATGTTTATCTTCTCATGCTTCTTGTGTTGGAGTGTCAAACTTTCTTTTCAGTTCTGGTTTTTTCAGCA
>JAQQSU010004272.1:0-14128 GCA_028627135.1 Pseudochirops cupreus
TGTTCTTTGCTCCCTGATCTATTGATTTTTGTCTAGCTCTTTGTTGGACATAGGGCAGTGGTTCTCAACCTTCCTAATGCCACGACCCTTTAATACAGTTCCTCATGTCGTGGTGACACCCAACCATAAAATTATTTTCATTGCTACTTCATAACTGTAATTTTGCTACTGTTATGAATCTATCTGATATGCAGGATGTTTTCATTGTTACAAATTGAACATAACTCACAGGTTGAGAACCACTGACATAGGCGGTGGCAGGGGGAGGGGAGAAAATGGGAAGGAGGGATCCTAGGGGTGGCGTAAGGTAGATGGAGGTTCCTGGGCTGCTGGGTTATTCCAGAAACACTGTGTAGTTACACAATTGAGTCACGATTGAGCACTTGTTTGCTGTTTGGCTCCCTGGATGGTGTAGTGGAAAGTGCAGAATTTTGAGTCATAGAATATGGTTTGGGGTCAGTCATTTTATTTCTTAGTTTCTTCATCTATAAAATGGGGAGCTTGAACTAGATAATTATTAATAAGGTCCCTTCCAGTTCTAAATGTGTTGATCCTAAGTGTTTTCCACACACTAAACAGCATGGGCTGGTAGGGGTGAGACTCTGATGGAAGAAGGGAAGATGTCAGAGGCAGATGGAGGAGAGAGAAGCCATAGAGAGTGCTTACAATGAAAATGGCATACAAAACAACTTGCAAATAAGGGCCCACTGTTTTGCATTAGCAGCACCCCAGTATCAGCTGCAGTCCGGGAAGTTTCACCTTGAGGCTTTTTTTCTTACCTCCCCTGGGTACAGGCGCAGCCTCCTCATTGTAGGACTAGTTTTCTCAATTTCCAGTTACAGGTACAGCCATACTGGAGATAGCCTAGGCAAACAATTTAGTTCTAAATGTACTGTCTTGTACCAGCTACTGTTGTTTTATGTATTCTTCTTGTCCCCTCCAATGAGGCTATGATTTCCTTCTTCAGACACTATTGTCTGGATTCAGACCTAGGTTGACACCTCATCTTGCTGCTTACTAGTTTTGTGACCTTGGACAACTTGCCTCAGTTTTTCTACCTGTAAAATGTGAGTGAAAGTACTGATACTCTCCAGACCTTACAGGGTTTTTGTGAGGAAAACACTCTGTAAACCTTAAAGAATTACAGAAATGTGAGCTACTCCAGTTCAATAAATATTTGTTGGTTCCCTCATCCATTCATTACCCATTCATTCAGTCGATAAACATTTAGTGAGAACTTGCTAAGCACAGTGGATACAAAGGTGAAAGAGCCATTGTATCTGTCCTCCCCAAGAGCTCATAGTATAGTTGAAGAGATGAAGAATATACACAGATAATTCATATATAAGGTGTTATTATAACTAATAGCAAGCACTTAATACATGTTTTATCAGTTTGTATGTTTAAATGCTTTACAAAGTATTTTCCCCACATGCTTTCTCTGAGGCCAGTAGTGAATATATTATTAATCCCACTTTGCAGATGAGAAAAGCTCAGAGTTAAACTGAATCACTCAAGGTTACACAGCTGGTAAACGTTCGAGTACAGGTTCAAACTCACAATAAGGGCAGGACCTCCATCTTTTTACCCAAAGTATCCGGTCACATAAAGCAGATTCAGCCTCAGGTTGGGTCTACTACAGTATCCAGTGTCTAACAGAGGGCTGTTATTCGTATTGGTTTAATTGATTTGAATATGGGAGATTTTACAATGGCTTTCCTCTTCCAAGGAAAAAACTGTTTGCTGTTAGCCCTTTACTTTTCACCACAAAGCAGTCCTGAGTCTGGAGTTACCGTAAAGTACCACCTACCAAAGTGGACAGATCGAGAGGAGACTCTTCTTCTTTCATTTCTGGCAGGAAATGCCTTGCAGTCTAAGGAATACTGAGCCCCCTTTTTCCTACTACATGTCTAATAGACATCTTAAACTCAGTATGTCCGGAACAGAATTTAGTATCTTTTCCCCTACCAGGGTGGGGAACCTGTGGCCTTGAGGTCGCATGTGGCTTTCTAGGTCCTTGGATGCGGCCTTTTGACTGAGTCCAAGTTTTACAGAAAAAATCCTTGTATTAAGGGGATTTGTTCTGTGAAGTTTGGATTCAGTCAAAGGGCCAAACTCGAGGACCTAGACTCTAGGTCCTAGAGGGTCACACGTGGCCTCAAGGTCTCAGGTTCTACATTCTTGCTAAACCCCTTGCTGCCACCCTATCTGTTGAGAATAACACCACCCTCACAGTCCTTCAGGCTCCCAACCCATGAGCCATATCCAGCTCCTCATTATCTCTTACCTCCATATCCAATATGTTGCCAATGCCTATGGGTTTAATTTTTTGCAACACCTCTTCAATGTGAACACACCACCTTCTTTCCATTGACCCTGCTCCTACTTGAGTTGCAGGCCCTCATTACCTCATGCCCGAACTATTTGAATAGCCTGCTGGAGCGTCTGCCTGCCTTACTCTAGTGTATTCTCCTTTCAGCCACTAACGTGATTGTCCTAAAGCTCAAATCTGATCGTGTTAATCCCCTATTCAGTAAAGTCCGGGGACTACCAATTGTTTCCAGGAGCAAATACAAAATGCTCCGTTTGACATTCAGAGTTCTTTATAACCTTGCCTCCTACTACATTTCTAATCATCTTACACCTTACTGCCCAACACCTCTTGGATCCGGTGACACTGGCTTTCTGGCTGTTCCATGAAACAGGAAACTCCATATTTCTGCTCTGGGAATTTTCTCTGACTGTCCTCCCTGCCTGAAACACTCCCCCCACCTTATCTCTATCTACCAACCTCCCCGGCTTCCTTTAAGTCCCAACTAAAACCCTCCTTCTACAAGAAGACAGGTTACTTACCTGATCCGTTTTTATTATTTTTATTTATCCTCTATCTAACTTACTTTGTATCTATTTGTTCGCATGTTGTCCCCCTCCCCTTAGATTGTAAGCTCCCTGAGGCCAGAGACTGTCTTCTGTTGCTTTTTATATCCTAAGCACTTAGCCTGGCACAAACTAAATGCCTATTAAATGTTGACCGATTGAATTATAGTTTGTCCAAACGGTATTAAAAAAAACAACCTCACAGGTCATCTTATCCAGACTCCTGACTTTAAAAAATTAAATTAATTTTTATTCTGAATTTAAACACTAAAAAAATCCCATTTCCGTATACACAGAACACAAAAACAAGGACTACTGATGCAGTTAAAAATATCCATTTTATAATACTCACTTAAAAAAAGGTGTGTAATGAATTTTACTTCTTATTTTCGTAACTGTCCTATCTGCCTGTGCTTCCTTCTGTGCATTCAAAAAAAAATCTTTTCAAGGGCGGTCTTTTTGGGACATCATTATTGCTACTCCCTTAAATTTTCTGTCCCCAAGTAAAAACCAAGAGAGATTTAGGAAAAAAGTCCCTGAACTTGTAACAAAAATGTCTAGTCAAGACAGCAAACCTACACAGTGGCTCTGGCCAAAAATGTATGTCTCTTTCCCCATCCCGGACTGATCACCTTGCTGTCCGGAGGTGGGAATATGCTTCATCATGGTTCCTCTGGGGATGTGGGGAATCGTTGCTTTGGTCAGAGTTCTGTCAAAGCAATTTTTCTTTACAGCGTGGTTGCCCCTTTAAAAATTGTTCTCCTGGGACTGCTCACTTAGCTTTGCATCAGTTTACACTACCCAGGATTCTCTAAACTTGCCTACTTTGTCATTTCCTACATCATAGTAATATTCCATTGCATTTATATATCACAATTTGTCAAGCCATTCCCCTCATTGATGAGCACCCTCTTTGATACTAGTTCTTTTTTCTTTCATTTGTTTTTCCTTTTTCCTTCCTTCCTCTCTTTTTCTCTTCCTTCCTGTCTCTTTCTTTCTTCCTTCTCTTTCTTTCTTTCTTTCTTCCTTCCTTCCTCCCTCTCTTTCTCTCTTCCTTCCTTTCTCTTTCTTTTTTCCCTCATCTTTCTTTTCCTTTCTCTTTCTTCCTTTCTTCTTTCTTCTCTCTCCTTCCTTCCTTCTTTCTTTCTTTCTTCCTTCCTTCCTTCCTTCCTCTCTTTCTTTCTTTCTTTCTCTTGCTTCTTTCCTTTCTATTTCATTTTAATTCCTCCCCCTTCAAGATCAGGGAATTTGCCACTATTCTCTCCCCAGTATTATTCTCTCTCTTAATTGCCACTATGTTCCCCCCCTCCCATGGCCCTTATTTTACAGATGAAGAAACTGAAGCATGGAGACTCACCCTAGGTCACACAGGTAGTCAGTGGCCTGTCTGAGATTTAGAGCCTGGACCTCCTGTATTATGAGGCCTGTGTTCTTTCCAGTGTGTTGCACTGACTGGTTTAAGGGAATATTCATATGAGACCTGCAGATTGAAAGAAACCAAATCCTGAGTTGATTCATGGCCATATTTGCTAAATTCAGGAGGATTGCATTCTTTGTATCCAATCAGCCACGACTGGCTTCTCACATCTATGATCCTGAGAGTTTTTTTGATTCTGTCTCAGCGGGCTCTGTTAAAAGATTACTGTGTGCCCGTTCCAAGGGGCAGCTAGGTAGAGTATGGGACCTGGAGTCAGGAAGACACAAGTTCAGATCTAGCCTCAGACACTTACTAGCTGTGTGACCTTGAGTTAGTAACTTAACCCTGTTTGCTTAGTTTTCTCATCTGGCAAATGAGAAGGTAATGGCAAACCAGTTCAGTATCTGCCAAGAAAATCCTAAAAAGGGATCACAATGAGTCAGACAGGACCGAAATGAGTAAACAACAACATGCCCATTTCTTCCCCCTGGGCCTTCTTCTCTGAAGGCTGCTTGAGATTCTTACTAGGTGGGAAGGGCCAAAGGGGAGAGAGCCAGGCAAGCCAGACCTTATCTCTGCTGTCTGCATTCCAGACCTGTTGCAGCAGCAGCAACAAAGGCAGATGCCATTCCAACCCTTTTGCAGACTCATTCCACCTTTCACCTCTGAAAATTAGGTTTCCAAGCTCCTGTCCAGTTCAGGCTCATTCTTACCCTTGGGAGAATTTGGAGGAAGTCAGAGAGGATATAGACCCTGCATCTTAGCAGCATGCAGGCTATTTGGGTGTGGGGAGGTGGAAAATAGGAGAAAGGAGTAGGAATTAACCTGACATTTGTCCTGGGAGAAGAGGAATGGGACAGAAATTCTGGAGGGACCCCCTCGAAGGAGTACTAGGCACAGAAACTCTTGTTCAACACTGTATCTTCAGGAAGGCTGGGTATATTCACCCTCCCAGGGAAGATGAACACAAAGATATTTAAACCCTCAAGAGGGTTTAAAGATATATTCTCTGAGAGGGAATGGACAAATAAACCCCTTCAGAGGGACTGACACAGATTCTGTTCCTCAGACACATAGACCAGCCCAGAGAGGTCTGGATAGATAGGCTGTCTCCAGTAAGAGGAGTCAAACACACAATACCCCAAGAGTTAGTTACATAGACCTTTCCACCACAACCTGTCAGACTCCTACCAGTGGGATTCAAACACGTAGATACTTCCAGAGGTCTGGATACACAGAAATCTCCAGTTATAGGATACTCAGCTACTGTCTAATACACAGAGAGGCCTGGACATACTGATGCTTTCAGTGGAACACTGGGCCTGGAACCAGGAAGCCCTGAATTCAGACATGACACTTAATAACTCTGTGATCCCCCAACTTTGGTCTCAGTCTCCCCAACTGTAAAACGGAGACAACACCCACATCACAGAGTTGTTGAGAAAATCAAATGAAATATTGTTTGTAAAGTGCTTAACACACTATAGGAGGCACTTAATAAATGCTTATTCACTTCTTTTCCTGCTCAGACACACAGATAGCCCATAGAAGGGCTACATACAGACTTCACAGAGGTTGTACCATGAGACCAAGGCCAGGGTCCTGAAGCATGGCAGCTGAACAAGATTGCTTTCCTAAATTCCCAGATTCTTTTTTTGAGGGTACAGGCCAAGTCTGTTTACTATCTTGGAAGTGACCCTGATAAAGGGCAAGCTTTCATGGAATTTGGGACTCATCCCAGACCCACTTTTTTTTTCCAGTTCCTCTATGAAACCTCATTCCTAAAGGCCAAGATAAAGGTCAGAGGGTATCTAACTGTTACTGTTGGTGCCAAGTTGGGGGTGATGGGGGAAGGAAAGAATTATGAAGGATTAGGGGATTTAAAGCTTTGGATTTCATAAATTTCTCCCTTAACCCATTGTCATTGCCTAGAGGCCTTTGTAAGGGCCTGGGTGGTTGGGAAGGATTTGGATTAGACTCTAGAATGGAATTTATTAAAGAGGATTCAACACATAGAAAGAGAAAGGAGGAGGGTAATGGCTAGTTGGGAGGGTTTGGAGAAAGGTATTGCCTGCTAGGAGGCAGAAGGATGGAGGAGACTATGTTTTTAGCCCCCTCCTAGTGTGCCATCCTGTGTGATTCAATCACCAGGTTCTTGATCTCCTGGATTTTGGTTTGGATATCTTGCCTTTTTTTTTTTTTGGTCCCCACTGAGATGCTCAGGTGTCCAAGGGTCAGGATTAAAAGTAGCACCTCTTGTTGGAAGGATGCCCAGAGCTGAGGGGTGGGTAGAAGGGAAGGAGAGAAGGGTAAGAGAATAGAAGGCTGGTGGGAAGGTAGAGGGGAGCCTGAGAAGTGGGGCAGGGGAGCTAGGTGAGTCTGGGAAGATTCTGGTGTGAGGTTAAAGGAGGAAAGGGGATTTGTTTTGTTTTGAGAGATGAGTAGCCTAAAGGCAGAGAAATTGCAAAGTAAGGAATAATCATTAAAACATTGCAGACAGCACACAGAAGAGAGCATAAGGAAGTTCTGAAGGGGACATAGATAAGGAGAGCTGGGTTAGTCCTACTGTGTGTTAAATTTTATATATGTATCTTACATATATTTATATATATCCTTTTAATCAAGGGGCTGGGATGGAAGTCTGTAGATGGGGCAGACTTAACCAATATGTTCTAATCCACAGAACTTCAGGAGCTTTAATCACTCCAGGAAAAGACATTTCCTTTTTCCTTCTTGTCTTGAAGGAAAGGGAGAGCAGAAGTCTTGTGAAGAATGGAAGGTAAGCAGTGTGCTCAGAAGAGAATGTGATCACTCCATGGCAACGAATGAGATAAACTGCAACCTTGTTGTAGCATGGCGTTAAATGAACTGCTACTGGGACCCCACCTCCTCTGATAGTCTACATGAGGTGAAATAGAGAAAGAGAAGAGAGACAGAGATGGAGAGACAGAGGAGAGAGTGAAAGAGAGAAAGAAGACAGAGGCAAAGAAAGGGGGGAATGAGAGAGAGAGAGAGCGAGAACTTCTGAACCTTTGGAGTTGAATGCTGCTGCTCTTGTTGTGGTTACCACCAGTGCAGTTACCACAATTGCAGCTAATGTGCAGAATCACTTGAACACACTGCTGAAAAACCTCTATCTGGCCTCTCCTGCTGGGAACTACTAGTGGCAAAACTTCCCTCTCTCCTCTCCCCTGGGGGGAGAGTATGTATATTTTCCTAAACTAATTTATCTGGTTTCACATGGCTGTTCACCTAAGTCTCTGAAATCCATTACTAAGAAAAAAGTGCAGTTAACCTAATTGTTCTGTATTGTTTCATTTATTTAAGAGAAGTTGAGAGGGGAGTTGGGGAAAAGTGGCTTTATCCCATAAGACTGGAGGCCAGCTAGAAGGAGCAGTTAATTTTTCTCTTCAGCTAAACAAATTTCATACCCATTGCCACACATATATATTCTTTAGAAAGTTGTAAGCAATAGAGCTTTGGGTTTCATCTACCCTCCTTTGCAATGGAAATACTCATATTTGTCAAATTCATAACAAGAGAGAAGATAAAGGAGCAATGAGAGGGAAGCTGATAAGAGGAGTGTTTTGGGGATGAGAGGGAACCTGATGGTAACTAGATAGGGTGGGAAGAAAGGAAGAGCTGGGCTTGGGGAGGTGTAGGGTGCCATGCAGTCCATTCCAAGTTTGAGTTGCTGAACTGAGGGAGTTTCCCATTTGCTGCTCAAGCTGGCCATGGCTTGCAACTCCTTCCCAAGCCTTGCTTTGCTGCTGCCCATGCTGGTAATCCCCCTAGGACTCTGGCTTGCTGCCTAGTCCTCCAACTGGTCTTCAGAGAGGTCTGGAGACCTGAGACTCACTGCTCCTTAGGAGGCCCCTTTGAATTGTTTTGTCAGAATGGTATTTTTTTCCTAAGAGGGATTATTATTATAAAGAAAAAAGGTAGGGTTGCAGAAGTGGGAGGAAAAGAGGAGACCTAGGCTCGCTTTTGGCTTCCCACTTCTGAGCTGGGGGATGATTAGAAGAAACCTGGATGGAATGGGATACCACGGAATGTTAACAGATTTCTGGAGCAAGGAGCTGCTGCTCCCTAATGGCAGCATGACTGCATCCCTCCTCCCAGCCTTCCACCCAAGAGGTTGTCCCATCTATTCATCCTGGCCCTAGAATCTCGGACTCTGCTAAAGGCAATTTAACTGCATCCTTCACCTCCCCTCCTCCCCAGGAGGTTGGTCCCTCTATCCATCCTGGCTTTAGAGTCACAGAATCTCAGTGTTGGAAGGGACCTCAGAAATTATCTAGTCCAATTTATACCTGAACAGGATATCCCAATAGCAGGTCATTCAGCCTCTGCTTAAAGACCCCCAGTGATAGGGAAAGCTTTCTGTAAGTCCCTTTTAGACATGGCCCTTTTCAGATTTTATACTCCAAAGTTTATAGAGGGTGTGAAGTGCTGAGTGGCCTCATTTGTATATGAAAAGGTCAGGAAAGTGTATGAGCAGTTAGCAGAAATAATGAGACTGTCCTCTGATTTTAGATGAACTAATGAGAGAAACTCAGAGTTTAAAAATTGAGGAAACCAGAGCCTTACCATTCTTTGGTGGCTATTGGGAAAATAGACATCATTTGCTTTATATCCTAGCCTTCAGCGATGCAAATTTTGAAAGTGTATTGGACTGTCCTTATAAATTAGGGTGAGGTATCTTAACCACCGCACCCTGGGAAAGCCCTGTATCAGGAAGAGTCATCAAAAGAAGAGGCTGAGGCTGAGAATACCTAGTTTGCTGCCAAGATCCTGTTCTTTGTTCCAGAGAGCCTGGAGCCAGGAATCGAGAATCCTCTGCCCTTGAGATGGGAGACTGTTGAGCAGTCTCTGGAAGCAGAACTGGAGAGCAGAGCTGGGGAGGATTTCAGTTATGCCAGAAGCTGGAGGTGGCAGAGATCGTAGCCAGCAAATCAGTGGGGGCTTATGAGCTATGGTTTTAAGACTATGGACCTGAATAGAGCACTAGCCCTGGAGTCAAGAGGACCCAAACTGGAATCTGACCTCAGACACTTAACACTTACTAGCCATGTGACCTTGGGCAAGTCACTTAACCCCAATTGCCCTACCTTCCCCACTCCAAAAAGCCAAAAAAAAAAAAGTATGGACCCACAGAGTACCTTGAATTTGAGGTGGTTGCCTCAAGGGGAACCCAGTCTGCAAGTGGCCACTACATTCTACATGGGGAGGACACAATGTGCAGCTGAGAAGGGTGTTGGATTTGGAGTAGAGGACTCAGGTTCAAATTTGGGCTCTGACACTTCCTATCTGTGTGATCTACTGTTTAACCTCTCTGGCCTTCAGTTTGCTCAAATGCAAAAAGTAGGTCTTGGAGTAGATGACCTCAGTGTTCCCTTCCATCAACTAGGCAGCACATTCCACTTTTGGGTAATTATAATTGTTAGGCACTCTCTGGCTCGTTATGTCCTGGAATTCCCAGCAAAAACTCTCAAAGAGTGGAGCAGCTAGGTGGCACAGTGAATAAAGCACCGGCCCTGGAGTCAGGAGGACATGAGTTCAAATCCGGCCTCAGACATTTAACACAAAAGTAGCCATGTGACCTTGGGCAAGTCACTTAACCCCAATTGCCCTACCTTCTCCCCTCCAAAAAGCAAAAAAGAAAGCTTAGCTATGGCTTAGATCCAGGTTCTTCCCCATCCCTCATTTGCACCAAAAAGGACTAATAAAATCTCTTCTAGAAAAGATACTCAGTGTATAAAGTAGTAGATATCAGGAAAGGATAGCTGTTTATTTCCTATACCATAAAAGAAATGCTTAAAATGTAAAAATCTCAAAGGTAAATGTTACATATATTTAAAATAAAAACTCTAATTCATACTCTCAATTGTACTCTCCTGGGAAGCAGAGGCTCCCAAGAGACTTGCAGAGGTACTGAATAGCTATTTCACATTCACTCAGGATCTATACTTTCTTTTCTTTTCTTTTTTTTTTAGAGGGCCAATTCTAAATAGATTTTATCCTCCAGGACAAGAATTGCATTTCCACCTGTTTACAGTACTAATAAAGTGCAATGTCGTTCACTTCTCTCCCTCTGCCCTCATTCAAGTATTCAGAATGCCCAGATTTACACAGTAGCTTAAATGTTCCTTTTAAACTACTATGGCCTTAGCTACAAATTTGAATCCTTTGATTTTTGGAAAGTTATGTGGAATGCTCTTTCTTCTGGTATGTTTAGCTGACTTCTTCAATGGTGTGTCCAGAAGAAGCACCTGCAGATGGGGCTGCTGCACCCCTTGGGAACCCACCAGGCATGCCTCCTGACATGCCCTTTGCACTGTTCTCCAATTTTTTCTGCTGATGCTCAAATTCTTCCTTTTCAGCAATCTGGTTCTTATCCAGCCAGTTGATTATTTCATTACATTTGTCAAGGGAGTTCTGTTTGTCTTCCTCACCAATTTTGCCTTGCAGTTTTTCATCTCCTACAGTAGCTTTCA
The DNA here is from genome assembly GCA_028627135.1 of Pseudochirops cupreus. NCBI lineage: Eukaryota > Metazoa > Chordata > Mammalia > Diprotodontia > Pseudocheiridae > Pseudochirops > Pseudochirops cupreus. The sequence continues at coordinate 10,792 of JAQQSU010004272.1, forward strand.
TGTTGAAAGCATAAGATCCAAGAGAATTCTTGGAAGATGCCTTGTCTCTCTGCTTCTTATCCTCAGCCTTGTATTTCTCAACCTCCTGGACCATTTGCCCAGTCCCTTTTTTGCTCAGATATCTTTATCATTGGTGATGGTGATCTTATTCTCCTTGCCTGTGCTCTTATCCATAGCAGAAACATCAAGGATGCCATTTGCATCAATGTCAAATGTTACTTCAATCTGAGGAACATCCTTGGGTGCTGGGGGGATTCCTGTGAGTGCAAACTTGCCAAGCAGGTTGTTATCTTTTGTCATTGCCCTCTCACCTTCATAAACCTGAATAAGCTCACCAGGCTGGCATCCTGATTAGGTGGTAAAGGTCTGTGTCTGCTTGGTGGGGGTGGTAGTATTACATTTGATTAGAAGCAGTTGTTTCAATTCCAAGGGAAAGAGGAGTGATATCCAACAGCAGCAAGTCCTGTGCATTCTCAGATTTATCCCCAAAATCATAGCCTGGACAACTGCACCATAAGCAATAGCCTCATCAGGACTGATACTCTTGTTGAACTCCTTGCCATTGAAGAGGTCTTGCAGAAACTTTTGATTTTGGGGATGTGAGTGGAACCACCCACCAGGACAATGTCATGAATCTCTGATTTATCTAGGTTGGCACCTCTTAAGGACTTTTCCACACGGTGTAGTGTACTACAGAGGAGATCAGCATTCAGCTCTTCTAAACGGGCTCGGGTGATTAATGTATAGATGTCAATACCTTCATAGATGGAGTCAATCTCAGTACTGGTCTGGGTACTGGAAGAGAGGTTATGCTTTGCAAGTTCACAAGTGGTACACAGAAGGCAAAGGGCCCTCTTGTTCTCACTGATGTCCTTCCTGTGCTTTTGCTTGAACTCAGCAATAAAATGGTGACCATGCAGTTGTCAAAGTCCTACCCATCTAAGTGGGTGTCCCCAGCTGTGGACTTGACCTCAAAGATGCCATCTTCAATGGTAAGAATGGAGACTTTAAAAGTACCACCTCCAAGATCAAAGATCAACACACTTCTCTTGGCACCAATCTTTTTGTCCAAGCCATAAACAATAGCCGCAGCAGTTGGCTCATTGATGATTTGGAGTACATTGGGACCAGCTATGGTTTTAGCGTCTTTGGTAACCTGACACTGGGAATCACTGAAATAGGCTTGTACTGTGACCACAGTTTTTGTGAGTCTTCCCAAGGTAAGCTTTAGCAATTTCTTTCATCTTGGTCAAGATCATGGAAGATACTTTTTCTGGATAGAAACTTTTGGTCTCCCCTTTGTACTCCACTTGGACCTTAGGCCTGCCTGTGTCATTCACCACCAGGAAAGGCCAATGTTTCATGTCTGACTGTACAACTGCATTATCAAATCTGCAACCAATCAGATGTTTGGCATTAAAAACTGTGTTGGTGGGGTTCATTGCAACTTGCATAGCTTGGGGTGGTCCTATTTCCTTGGTCATTAGCCATGATCTCCACTTCCCCATCTTGGAAGACTCCCCCACAGGAATAAGTGGCGATCTTGGGATTAGTGCCAACTATGGATCCCTTCGACATGGTTGCTGATGAGTTGGGGGTCATAGATGACCACAGTGGAGGAAGAAGGGCTGCTGCTGCACTGAGTAGAAGATCTGTATTTTCTAAGTAGCGGCTCCAAGCCTATATCTTTGGGCCATCCAGGCATGCACAATCCATCCTTTTAGTGGTAGTCATCTCTGAAAAGGGTGTGGGTATAGAAAGCATGTCCTGATGGGCAACCAGCACTTGATTCAAGGAATCTGTAGCTCTGAAGCTTCTGAGATAGGTGCCAAAGCGGGAAAAATGTTTATCTCTCGGGGTCACTGTTCAATTATTTGTGCTCCAAGAAAGAAATACAAAGCTGAAAAAAGTCAGAGACTTGGGTCCAGTCTTGGACTCACTTAGGCAAGCATAAGTTCTCCTTTTCATGTTCTTAGAGTTACTATAACTTCTGCTTGGAATGGGGAGAGAGGGAAATCCCCTCCCACCTTGGGAGAACAAGAATTGACATTGTCTTTGTCCCGACAGTGGCCACCTTGAAAGAGGCTGGAAAATATCACAAAGATTATACCCTATGGCTAGGTTGGATTTATATTAGGAATGTGGGGCTGGTTCAATATTAGGAAAGCTAAACATAATTGACCTTCAATAACAAAAACAACGAAAGCATCGTTATTTCAGAAAATGCAGAAAAGCTTTTGACTCGTTCCTGTTTGTTTTTTTTTCCAAAACCACCACACCAGGAAACACAGGAACAAATGGAACTTTCCTTAAATGATAAGTAATCCCTGTCTAAAACCAAGAGCGAGCATTGTCTGTAATGGGGACGAACTAGAAACTTTGTCAGTAAGATCAGAGGTGAAGCAAGGATATGCATTATTACCGACCCCATTTAATATCATACGAGAAATGTTGGCTACAGCAGTAAGACAAGAAAAGGAAACTGCAGGAATAAACATGCTGGTTTACTTAGAGAACCCTAGAGAGTCAACTAAAAACTAATCAAAGCAATACCTTCAGCAAGGTTGCGGGACATGAAAAGAGCCCATCCAAGTAACCAATCTTTCTGTGTGCTATAAACAAAATCTAGTAGGAAGAGATAGAAAGAGAACTCTTAATTTAAAAATTAATAGACAGTTTACAATACTTGGGAGTCTGTCAAGACACGGAAAGGGATTATATAAATATGATTACAAAATACTTTTCACACAATAAGGACAGGTCTAAATAACTGGAGAAATATTAATTGCTCAAGGGTAGGCCAAAGCAATAAAAATGATCATGCTAATTAATTTGCTTATTCAGTGCGATACCAGTCAAACTACCTAAGAACTACGTGATAAAATAACAAAATTCATCTGGAGCAGTGGTTCTCAACCTATGGGTTGCGACCCCTTTGGGGGTTGAACGACCCTTTCACAGGGGTAGCAGGGGTCCCCTAAGACCATCGGAAAACACAGGCAGGTCCACCCACATGCAGATATGCCCATATAAGAGTATTAAAGGGTCTCGGCATTAGAAAGGGTGAGAACCACTGATGGAGGAATAAAAAGTCAAGAAAATCAAGGGAATCAATGAAAAAAAAAGGAAAGAAAATGGTGGCGTAGGAGCAGCAAGGTACCTCAGCTCCCAAATACCCATAAAATATGACTCTAAACAAATTTTAGGGCTCTAAAACTCACACAAATACACCTCCTGCTGAAGGCAGCTCAGCAGGAAGATATCACCGCAGTTCTGGGAGGCAAATGAAGCCCAGCTTGAAACCATGGCGTGGCCCTGGTGGGGGGGGGGGGGGGGC
>JAQQSU010004273.1:0-14128 GCA_028627135.1 Pseudochirops cupreus
TAAACTGCTTTGCAAACTTTAAGGCATTCTCATCATCAATATTAATAATAATCTGAATCAGCAGCTCTCTTTTCTCCAACATACTTCAAAGACTCAAGGTAACCTGCTGTCAGTTATGATTTGGTAACAAAGTCTGATTTTCTGTTCTTACTCCTTCCCAATAATAACTACTTGAGTTCTAGAGCCATAGCAATTCAAGGTGGAAAATTAATTTTAAAATTATCTGGCCTGAAACACAGATCCTTTTTCTTCCCTTTATATAATTCTCACAAAGCTCAAGTTCCTTCTTCACTCAATTCAATGTTCCTACTTCTCTGTGAGGTTTCTCTATTCACCCTAATTATTGTTATCTTCCTATTAATGTTACTTTGGCTTTACATGCTCGTGTTGGAGTGGAAAGAGGAGTGGCTCAAGTCAGAAGATATGGGTTCAAATACCACCTATGATGCTCACTTTTTTTTAACTCTAAAAAGTAATTTATATCATACTCTATCTACCTGCCTCAGCTACCTATCTCGTGCATCTGCTTTGATATCAACACATTTTACCATCAGTAGCAAATTTATATTCATTACTGTTCCAACAGTAGGAAGAAATTCTATGTATTCTGTTTTCTTTACTGGAATTTATTATATTTTGGATTCAGTCTCTACCAACTTATATATGCCTTTGTTGCATCTTTTTAGGATATAAACTTCTTGTGAGTAGTGATTTGGTAATTTATTGTGAGTGTGCATGTATTCCAAGTGCATAGCACTGTTCCTGATACCTAGCAAGTATTTAATAAATGTTTTTTTTTCTTTCTTTTTTTGAAGCTACCCATTTCCTGAGAAATGCGCTCATGGTGTAGAATAACACTTTAAAATTTTTTCAGAGATAGAATGGGGATTTTTTTTTTTAATATCATACACGTCAGAAGGATTTCCATGTCTTCTGTATTTTTCACCCTATCTCTCTTTTTCTTCTTTTTTGGGTATTCCTTTTCTCCCTATCTATCACAGGAAGATCTGAGTTCAAACATGGCCTCAGACACTAACTGTGTGACCCTGGGCAAGTCACTTAACCTCTGTTTGCCTTAATCCACTGGAGAAGGAAATGACAAACCATTCCAGTATCTTTGCCAGGAAAACCCCATGTTCTGTATGGCCCATCAGGTCATAAGGAATTGGACATGACTGAATGACTGAACAACAACAACAAAAACATAAGGGGAGGCAGAAAGGCTTCCATGAGCTCCTTGTAGGGAAGGGTCACTGCAGCTTTGATAATCAGCAAGGATACTCCAACTTCAGCCATTCTTTCACACCCTTTTGTTCATCACTAATAAACAGGAGCATCAGAACAAATGTCTGACTTCTCTGCGTGGAAAATGGACCATGAAATTATTTATACCTTAAATTAGTGTAGTCGCTAGCAAAGCCAAGACAGATTGAATTAGGCAGGCTGAAATTCTTCAAGCTGGTCCTTCATCCACATTCCAGTGCAAAAGCTGGAGGAGGGATCAGACAGGTGAAGCTTCTTCTGTTTAAGTGGATGTTTCTTTTGCTTCACTCCACCCCATGAAAGAAGGTAAAGGGATCCTAAGGCACCAACTTTGATAACACTTCATAGTGCCTTCCACAGAAATCTGAATGGAACACACTTAATTATGGAATTTATCTCTTCCAATATGCTCTAACTCCAATCTGATCCAGTCTAAAGCAATTTGACATTTAACTACTAAATCCCTACTATATGCAAAGCAGAAGAGGACAATTGTCCCAATTACCCTCAGAGATGATGATTTAGGGAGAACATCTCTCCTCCAGCAGGATCTCATCCCAGTCCAATCCAATCAAACCGAACAAACACTACTAAGCACCCTTCTATACTCCTTCACAGCCTCTTTGTTAGTCTCTAAGCTCCTCAGAGCCTAGAACAGACAATTGTGGTACTTTTAACTTAGATTCCCCCTCCCCCACGTTGGAGAACATTGCTACCAGGTCACAACTTCAGGAAAGCCCTTGTCATCCTTGACTTCATTGTCTTTTTCTCCATCCAACTCTTTCACAGCCTCCTCAGTAACTACCTCATCTCAATTCCTTCTGGCTCTTTCCTCCTCGCTTATCCCTCAGTTCTAGAACTGAGATTCAATGGGCTCTGCCATTATTCCTTGATGTATTGTGCTATTTTATTCCCGTCTGGTCCCACTCATCATCTCTGTAACTTCCCCAACGAAAGTTGACCTCTTTGGCCAGAACTCTTTTACTCTTTGGAATGTTGAGTTTATTGAAGACACAGACTATCTTTGATTCTGTATTTCTACTTCCAGTGTTTAGCATAGTGCTTACTACCTTAAAAAATAAACGCTTTGCCTTTTTTTCATCCACCCATCCATCCATTAACTTACTGTATATGAGAAACTGTACAAAAGGGGAAAAACATTTGAAATAAAGGGACTTACATTCTACTGGAAAGTGGGAAAGGGGCAATTATTTGATGGGGGGGGTAGAGAATTAACAACTAAAGAAATAGCCAAGGAGAAATTAACCATTCTAAAATTAATGCAAAAAAACCCCTCCAAAATCAGTGAAGAAAAATTAACCTTCTAGAATTAAATTGTCTTCAATTGCATTGGGAGAAACTATATCCCCAAGATCTTAGCTCTCTTTACTTTAATACAGATCCCACTAAACCAGTTAATCCTGCTTCATTCCTGTCTCCTGGTTTCCATTTCTGATACCAGTTGCCCACTATGTTCTTGTTGCCCTCAATGAGATCTTCCCACAGCTAAAATTCCTTTTCTGACTCAACCCTCATTTCCGTAATTTCAGGGAGGCAACGTCTGTCTCAGTGCCTACCAGTCAGGCAGATGGGACTGTGTCCTCACACAAAGGGTCGTGGTGGCACACAGTAAATGCTGCTTTGCTCTCGGGGCCAGGGAGGAGGAGTATTGCTGGAATAAGAGGGTTAACACAGGTGTTGATGACAATAACTTTGAAACGAGAAGAGACTAGGGCTTTATTTGATGGGAGAACACTGGTTCTGGGCATAAATGATTGGCATTTATGTTTCTCAGCGTAAATCGTGAGCATTTGGACAAGAATAATTCTGTATTAGAAATGCACATTCAGCATGAAGAGATGTTGTTCAAATTAGAGTCCTGATGTTAATTAAAATCTGCAGGGGAGGCCTTGCAGAGTCAAACAAGAGCAACATTCTGTCAGTGTTTAAATTTGTTCATTTCTATCTTCAGCTATGAAGCACACATACCCAAACTCCTACCACTGAGAAGAGTCTCCCTGGGGAATCACTGGCCACCGGCAGCTGTTTTGAAGCTGCTGCATAGCATCAAAGCAGTGGGGAATATCGAAATTTTTTTTCTCTAGGGGCCATACTTTTATGATTCTTCACTCACTCATCTGCATAGTGGTTTGGACAGGCACTCCCCAGACTCCAATCCTTCCAGGGCCCACCAATAGCTAAAGGGATACATCTCAGTTTACAGTAAAATGTGCTTCAATCAGGGGAAAGAAAAGAGCACTTTGTGACTTTGTGGGTGTATTTTTATGTCTTCCTTGCCTGTCCTGAATCTACTATTCTAATAATTATGTGCTAAGATTGGGCAAAAACTCTTGTTTTTATAAGAAGCAGACCTAAGATCAACATCTTAGTGTCTTACTATTAGAGATCATCCAATCTGGTGACTCTCAAAAGGTGTTCCATGGATCCCTGGAAATTCCTGAAACTCTTTTAAGTGGTTTGTGAAGTTAAAACTACTTTTCCCAGTAATACTAAGACATTATTTGCCTATTAAAATACTTTTTTTTTTCTTTTCTCTGGTTACATAAGCATGTGAGGCAGGATTTTCTTCATATATTTCTTTTTTTTATTTTTATAAGTTTTTGTCATTCTTTTTTTACATCATCATATTTATCTCTAGTATTCTTCCCCCACTTCTAAAAGACAAATCTCATACAACAAAGAACATTTTATAAGGACAAAAAAAGGCAAGAAAATCATCACAAGTGAGGAACACATTGAGAAATTCTAAAAATGTTTAATGTGTAACATCTGCGAACCTCCCACTTCCACTGAGAAGTGAGTTGGGGTTGTCTTCTCATATCTCTTCATATGAGTCCTGCTTGAGGTTTATAATTTTGTTACATTTACTTTTGATGTTTTTTTTGATTTGCATTTTTGTGGTGCGTGTAGTTTTCTTGGTTCTGCTTACTTTACATCAATTTATATAGATTGTTCTATACTTTTCTGCATTCATCAGGTAGATCATTTACAGCATAGTAATAATCCATTATATTCATGCCCTACACTTTGCTTAGTCATTCCTTAATGGGTGGACATCTGGTTTGTTTCCAATTCTTTGCTATAGTTGTTGTAAATATTTTAGTGTATAGTGAGACTTTCCTTTTATTGACGATTAACTTGGGGTATAAGCCCAGTAATGGGGTTTCTGGTTCAAAGCATATAGATATCTTGAGCACTTACTTTGCAAAACTCCACATTACCTTCTAAAATGATTGCAAAAGTTCCTAGCTCTATCCGACATATATCAGTGTGCCTATCATTCCACAGCCACTCCAACATTAACAACTGTCATTTTTGTCACCCTTGAAAAATTTTCAGAATGTGATGGGCAAATTCAGGATTGTTTATTGCATATTTATCAAATTTTTAGTGATTGGCAGCATTCTTTCATGTGATTCTGAATAATTTGCGATTCATTTGAGAAGTGCTTGTTCCTATCTTTGGACCACTTATCTTTTGGGGAATGACCAATTTTGCTTTGTTTGTTTCCAGTTTTTCTGTATATATTATATATGAAAACCTAATCAGAGAACACACACACACACACACACACACACACACACACACACACACACACACACAGATTTTCTCCCCACTAAACTGCTTCTCTTCCTATTCAAGGTAAATTAATTTTTGTCTTTGAAGAAACTTTTCATTTCCGTAGGATCAAAAGTATTAATTTTGTCTGGTATAATTGCCTCCATCTTTTGATTGGTTACAAATGCATCTCTTATTTATAGTCATGAGAAGCATATTATCTGCTTATCTTCCCATTTTAATAGCATAATATTTAATATTAACAAAATATATCCATTTAAATGTATTTTGGAATATGGTATAAGGAAGAGATGTAGATCTGATAGCCTACTGGTCACATTGCTGCCTCCCATAACTCCTATAACTAAAATCATTAAAATGTAAATGTAGATATTTAACAAAATAAATAAAAATACAGTAGAAGATAGATAATATTAATATGTAATTTTCTAAGTTAATATGTGGCCCAGATAAATCCTTATGTACAATTTAGTGGACTCCATCTCTGTCTGTGTTTGGCACTATTGGTGTAAGGTGTTGGCCTAAGCCTAATTTCTGCCAGACTGCTTTCAAGTATCCCCAGTAGTTTTCATCAAACAAGAAATTATTTAATTTGAACATTTATGTTTCCCATTTTATCAAATACTGGGTTATTGAGTGCTATTGTTTCTGATTATTTCCTTGTCTTGTCCATTACATTACATTCCTTTTCAAAAATGGGGGTATTTAAAATCTCTATCTGGTCTTCTGATTGTTTACATTTTGAGGTCATTGCTCTATTTTGTCATCTGTTTTGTTAGCGTATAATTATGTATAGTATGTTCTGATTAATTTTTAAAATTTCTTATGCTTTTGTTGTGATTTCAGCTTGCTTTTTTGCTATTTTATTGATTTGACTTGATGCTCTCTTCTTTTTAATCAGATTAGATAAAGGTTTATCAATTTTATTAATCTTTTCAAAGAATTACTTTTCTGTTTCATTTATTATTTCTAGTTGTTTTTGTTTCCAATTGATGTATTTACCCTTTAATTTTATTATCTCCTCTTTTGTACTTATTTTAGGTTTGTTTTTTGGCTGTCTAGTTTTGTTTCCAATTTAGGGATGTCTTTTATTTGAGGTTCCTTAAGGAATGAATATTTTTTTTCATTGTATGATGGTCTGTAAATGGTATATTTATCATTTATGTCTTTCTGCATTCTTTGCAATATTTCTGTGCCATAATATATCTTAATATTTATAAACGTTAAATATGGTTCTGAGAAATACTTATATTCTTTATAATTCTGATATAGCAGACATCCAAAGTCTTTCTGACCTAGTTTCTCTCTCAAGTTGTTCACTTACATTTTTCCTTTTGGTTTATCTTTCTTTTAGACTCACGGAAAACTGAGAGAGGCATATTATAGTCACTTTTAAGAACTGTCTTATTCCACCTTATTATGAACCAGTTAATGTTTTCCTTATGGATGTGGTTGCTAAGGTGTTTGGAGCACATACATTTATTAGTGACATTGGTATATTGTCTAAGGTTCAGCATAATGTAATTTCCTCTGTTGTTGATCAGTCATTTCAGTCACATCTGACTCTTCATGACCACATTTTTTTTTCAAAGATACTGGAGTGGTTTTCCATTTCCTTTTGCAGTTCATTTTACTAATGAGGAAACTGAGGCAAACAGGTTTAAGGCACTTGCCCAGGGTTATATAGCTAGTAAGTGAGGCTGGATTTGAACTCAGGAAGTTGAGTCTTTCTAACCCTAGGCCCTATACTCTATCCACTGAGCTACCTAGCTGCCTCAGTTTCCTAGTTTATCTCTTTAAAAGTGTTAAATGGTTATTTTGGCTTTGTCAGGTAGCATGATTATAACTCCTGCTTTCTTGGATTTATTTGATGAATAATGGCTTTTTTTATTCCATTCCTTCAGTCTTTTCTTATGGATTAAAAAAAAATAATGTCTTTATTATAAGCAACAGATTGTAGGGTTTATTTTCTGATAGTCACTTTTTCATTTTAATGGATTGTTTAATTCATTCACATTTAAAATTATGAGACTTAAGTTTATATTTTCCTACATTTGTCTTCAGCATTGGGATTTTGAAGCTATGATTCGTTTCCTTCTTCAACTGTAAACAATGTTGCACATTCAGTTACTTTAGCTTAATCTTTCTCAAGGTAGCTCTATCCCCACTGGCTTTTCTCCCTCTCCCTCTCAATATCTCCTCCCAATTGTTATTCCTTCCCTTTTGCAGACTTGCTTATTGTTTCTTTCACCTTTCTTGTTTCCATGTTTATTTAATTCTTCACCTCTTTTTGTCCTCTGCTAATAAAGTAGATTTGCCCCCTTTTCAAATAGTCCTGTTCATTTTTTTAAATCATTTTCAGTTTTATGCACCTTTCTGGAGAGTATTTCACACTCTTCATAATCCATCTTCATTTTCCACTCTAGACCCTCTTTCTTATTCATGATCACAATACGTGTTTCTGTGTGTCTTAAACTCAAATATGCTGATAATTCTAAATATTTTATGTCCATGAAAATGACAACAACCAGTCTCTACTTGAAACACAGTAACAACACAAAATATTTGGTAAAATGTGGTATTTTTAAAGGGGAGATAATTTAATACCCCGTATGGTTCTACCGAGTTATAATTTGCTTCCCATTTTTCCTATGTAGAATTAACAATGGCTTCTAAATTAAAGAGGGAGTTGGATTAAAATCGGGTCCTATGTTCAGTGCTGTGGATACAGATGGAAGAGAGAGATATTGGGGGATGGGGCAGGAGAGCACCAGAGAGAGAAGGAAGGAAAGAGAAAGAAACAGAGAGACAAAGACAGAGACAGAGAGAGATATATATAGAGAGAGATACACACAGAGAGACAGACACAGAAGCAGAGAGATAGACACAGAGATAGAGAGACAGAGATGGACAGGGAAAGAGATTGAGAGAGAAAGAAAGAGAGACAAAGAGACAGGGAGAGAGAGAGACAGAGAGAGACAGAGACAGAGAGTGAAGAGAGAGAAGAGAGAGGGAGGGAGGCAAGGAAGAGAAGAGAAAGGAGAGACAGTAGGTGGAAGGGTAGAAAGAGAAGTGGAAGAAGGAGGGAAGGAAAAGTCCTTCCGAAGAGGCCTTACATTCCATTGGCCACTTTTGGATCATCTTCTATAGGATAATGTCTTTCTCTGTTGTAAGATTCTAGAATTCTGCATCTTCATGGATCACTTGACTTGCTCTTGATTTCCTATTTGGCAGCACACCTGACTACTAACCTGATGCGTTTCCAAAATACTTTTGTACTAGATTGGAGTAATCTAATGCTTTAACCAGGCCCAGATCATTTCAAAGGGCAGACTCAATTTAGCCAAGAGATAAAGTGATTTGCACCAGGTCTGCCTGTCAGCCTGCATCAGAGCTGACAACCAATCCCCAACTCCCAGCCTCCCACCCAGTTCACCTAACTGCCTTGCCTCTCACATAACAGGATTCTCTCCATTTTAAAATTTCAAGTTATTTAACTTGAAAGACAGAATGAAAATGAGCCACATGGAGAGAGCATAAGGAGTGTAGGTGGAAAGATTAAAACTGAAGCCTAATTCACTGTCTAATGCACATTTCCTTGGTGCAACTCCGTGGCTTCCACCCCGCAGAAGCTCCCGTCCCTTCCATCACCTTCCCTCTAATATTTCTGCAGAGCTCACCCCCATCATTTTTCTCTTTGATCCTTAGGGAGCTGTAGCGAATAATGAAATTTCCAGTTTGCTAATGGGCAATGGAATAATAGCAGGAGTCGCATGCTGACCCATATTTCATATCTTAATGTGTGTCACAGAGAAACTTTTTTTTCCCTGTTAAATATTTCTACCCGGGTGAGAAGGAAAAAAAGATGAAAAACAGTGAGACGATCACGGCCATCCCAACGACTAGTAGTAAACTAGCAGCTGTCTCTCAGTTCTCACCACATGGAAAGAAATCCATCTTACGCTAATTGGCATGGATGGTAATTGTCTATGAGCCATGAGACAATGACTTGATGAAAGAAGCACAGGGTTGCACCTATGCATTCCAATGAACTGCTCCCACCTGTTTGTTTCTTTGCTGTAGCCAAGATGTGCAGAGGCTTTTGAAGGATGCCAGGAAGAAGAGCATGAGAGAGAATCAGAGGAAGGACTTTACTTGAAGCCTTTTGTTTGAGGGGATTAAGCTTCCCCTCTCCAATTCTGAAACTGCTGTTTCATGGAAAGGAAATGGATTATAGCTTCTCCTACAGGATGGCCCCCATCAGACTATACCTCCCAGCCTGGCCACCAGAAACCAAACCAGGCTGCTTTTGTGGATCTGCCATCTATGTGGAAAGTCTGTTTCCCACACAACCTTCAGCAGAGTATAGAACAGAAAGAGTAGGTCAATCAGAGGGTCTGGGTTCTGGTTCTGACCCCGCCAATAGATACCTTTGTGAGCTTGGGCAAATCACGGAATCTCAGTGTTGGATGAGACTTCTCAGGCATGAAGTTAAATCTGTACTTGAGAACTGAACATAGAACACAAATGAGCATCCTATCTTTACTGTTAAGGTCAATTTTACTAGTCTTTGATTTTCTCACTGGAAGAGTTTTTAGTCTATGTTTAGAGCTGCTTCCAGTAGTGGAAGTCCATGCACTAAAATCTCTTGTACCTCTAACTTTCTACATTTTGGTGTTCTTTGCTTCCTTCAAGCTTTGACTTTCTGTGTTCTATGCTCACAAGCAGGAAGCATCAAACTATGGCTTTCATGCCTTTTTTTTTTGGCAGGCCCCCAAGCATATGACATTTTTCTTAAAATCTAAAAATGAGAAAAAATAATAATAAAACATTCTTTGCTCACAGGCCAACAAAAATAGAGAGTGGGTTTTCTTTGGCCCTTAGGCAATAGTTTGCTGACCCCTGCTCTAAGGTTACTTCCGATAATCTGATGATCCATGTTTCTACACTCTCACATTCTAGGTTTTCATGTATCCTCCACCTCCAACAATCTATGTCCTAAAGTCTAAAAATGCCTTCCATCTTCAGCATTTTACAATTTAAGTTGGTTCCAGTTCTGACATTCTATGACTTATTCATGCAGACAGGCCACATAACCAGAGTTACACTTGGGACCTGCTGGTAGTTAACTCAGTCTATGGGATGAATCCCATTAAAGTCACTTTTTCTATACTACAGTGGGTCAACAAAACAATGCTATTTTCAATGAATCTTTAATTGTATGGGGGGCATATGCAAAAGCAGAATCAAATCCCTCAGCCCAAACACCAGCTCAAACCCTTGTCAGAGGCAATGATACATAATGCAAGTGATGCTGGATTTCAAATCAGGAAAGACTTAGGTTCTAATCTTGTTTCTAATAGCTATCATCTATGTGACCCTAGGCAAGTCACTTATCTACTCAGAGCCTCAGTTTTCTCATCTCTAAAATGGAGATAATATAAAAAATCTTACAAGATTTCTACAAGAAATTGCTCTTGAATACCCTAATGCTGGTGTCAAATCTATGCCCATGAAATGCAATGCATTCTGCCTTATATATTTGTTTAGACTATGTGCTTATTGAGAAGGGCCTTTTTTTTTTTTTGCCATTCTTTGTGTTCCTTGTGGATTGCATAATTTCTAGACTACAGCATGTTCTTAATGGATGCTTATTGACTATCTTTTTCATAAAAAATGATTTTAAATGATAGTAGTTAGTGTATGTGCGGGGGGTGGGACATGTGTGCATGTGTATCCTTTAATCCTTACAACAACTCTGGAAAGTAGATGCTATTATTATGCCCCTTTTCACATATGAGAAAAATGATGTTCAAAGAGATTTAGTCACTTGCCCAGCGTCATAAAGCTAGAACATTTCTGTAGCAGGATTTGAACTCAGGTTTTTCTGATCCTAACTATAGCATTATCTTGATTCCACTCCTAGCTAACTTTTAAAATCTAAAGTTCTATACAGCAAGAAGGCAAGAGGGAGACAAGGGGGAATGGGGATTGAGTGGCTGTTTTATTGGCTAGACCAGGGATTTCATCAGGGAGCTAAAACTAAAAGAAATCCCATTTGACTGATTGGAGGCAACCTGTAGATGCAAGAGAAGATAATGGATGCAGGCCATAAAAGACAGATTTTGCTAGCACGTTTGTGGGTTGTCTGTCAAATATAAAATGAGTACCCATTTTGAACATTCTAGTAGCACATTAACATTTTATTCTTGATCTGTGCAGTCAGATGTTTCCTGTCATCAATTATAACACCACTTCCTAAAAATCATTACTCATTTTTGAGATACTTATCTCCCTCCCTCCACCTCAGTGTTATTCACTGGCCAGGAGTATAATATCAATCTCAGAATTAGTCTCAAAGTCCATTATGACTTATCGGACTTATTCTAGGATGAAGGGTGAAGGCTTTGCCCAAAATATTTTTCAGATGTTCAGCTATAAATTTGGAGCTAGAAAAGCTTAATGGTAATTAATTTAAATTTGAAGACCCCTTTTTGTTATGTCAAGTAAGCAGGTACTTAGCCATTAGTAACTAATCAAACCTTTGTGGCTAAGAGGCAGAGGGTGTGAACTCTGTCTCCTGTTGCTGACATAACAGGAAGGGTTTGGCTGAAACAGGAAGCCAATGCTTTGTGTGTATATAGGAAGTGCCACAGAGAAAGACAGTCAGAATTAGAATTTTTCTCCTGGTAGGCTCCTGGTGGAGGAGAGAGAGAGTTTCTCTCAGTGAGCATCTGGAAGCTAACAGAGAACTGAGAGAGGATTTCCTTGAGACCAGAATCTGGTGAAGGCCGAAGTTGCTGCTGAGAAGGCCACCTAGAAGGCTGAGATTTCTTCCGGGTCCTAGGGACAGCTGAACCGCCTGAGGACTGAAGAAACATGAGGGAGATAAGACTTTGTTTGTGGTTTGGTTGATCCTTAAGGTCTGGGAAACAGAAATTGTGAAGGTTTTGAGATGTGCTGGACTCTGTGAACTTCAGTGTGTACCAGGAACTGTGCAGAGGACTGGACAAGAAACTGGGAGCTGTCTGCTTCTTCAGGTGACTGTTTGGTGGATTCAGGTAGGAGCTGGGACCATAGAAAGGGATTCAGGGACTCTGAGAAACCACCAAGAGTCAAGATGAAGATAAGGCCTACCCTTAGATATTGAATACTTTAATGAAATTGAAGTTTATTAGACACCTAGGGGTGGTGAGTTTGTGTAATTTTCTAATGATTGTACTTACTGATTAATGATACTTAGTAATTGTGAATCTGAATAAGTGACTGATTGAATCAACTGGTGGAGGGTTTGTGTATTCTCTAATGATTGTATTTAGTGAGTAATGATACTTAGTAACTGGTTGCTAGATAAGTGACTGATTAAGTTAACCTATGATTGCCCCATCAGTGGAAGACTGACTATAGTATTTTGAGATGACTGAATGACTGAGTAAGGAGGCAAACCTCCTTAGGGAAACCAGATGATTGTCCTTTTGTTCTTTGTTCTAAGTACCATGACCACTTTGGTGATAACTATGTGGCCATTTTAGTGTTAAGTTGTTGTGAACACGACATTGTGATTTTCTGTGAGAAGATGTAATGTTGTGAATACTATGTTATGATTTGTTGTAAATATTTGCCTTGATTTGTAATGGAATAAATGGAGTGTTCACTATACTGTATAATCAGAACCTTAAAAGCTATTCATAGTAGCATTCTTTTGGGAAGCTGCTCATGCATGGCATTACATAAGTCCAGAAGAATTCCTTGTCTAGTATTCTCATTTTTCAGCTGAGGATCCTGAGCCCAAAGAGGCAACGTAGAATGTCCAGTCACCCAACTTATTGCCAGAAGATCTGAGATGACCACCCATATCTCTTGCTTTCTGGTGCTCTTTCCACTGGATCTTGGAAAGTTTGGAACATTATGGTTAGAAGAGACCTTAAAGGTCATCTATCCCCATCCCACTATAATACCCTGAATAGGGACTTAACTAATTTCTGTTTAAATACTCAAAGAAGTGGATGGAGCAAAATATCTCCTGGCAGGATACACTCTTATTATTTAATAGTTTGTAAAAAAACAAAACAAAACAAAACCTAAACATCTAACAATAGATGTACTTCTAAAAAGGACCTCTGTTACCATTTATGCCAACCTCATCATGAGACATATGAGGGAACCAAGACCCAGAAAGTATAAATCACTTGGCAAATGCCGTATAATGAAGAAGGGAGAGCAGGGATTTAAACTCTGGTTCCCCCAGTCCCTGGATATGCTGTGCTTTATTGAAATGATATCTCATTGATTGTATTGAACTTACAAAATGACTTCTGACATTATTCTTATAGTTAGTAAGACTCCTCAGTGCATTTGAAACATGATTCAACTTTCACAACTATAGCTTATACAAATCTATGCAAGAAAATGTGTCCATTCTAGAGTCAAGTAACACTAAACACTTTAGCAATGCTAACATTATATCCCTTACCCACATCTAGGAGAAAACAATTTGAACCCCTGAATCTTCCTGCTTGACCTCATGACCTTATGGAAGTGGTCATATGGTAATTGTTTGCATGGAAAAGAAAAGATAACAAAGATTAGCATTTACTCCAGAACTTGGCAATTTCAGAAAAATTACTGAGTGATTAATTTACACAACAGACTCACATGGCATATTGACAATGTTATCCTGATTTGATGGGCTCTTAGAATCTCATAATTTTATGGAAAATGGAAAAATTGAGGGACTTAATATATTTGATATTAGAGATAGGTTGGACCATGAGATCATAAGTCAAACCTGAAGAGATTCTAGAGATCATTTAGTTTAACCCCTTCATTTTACCTAAAGCCCAGGGAAATTAAATAAATTGTTCAAAATCACAAAGCTGGCAAATATTAGAGAGACAGTCTTAGTCACCCTATTCCCCTCTATAGCAGTAAAAAACATTGAAATCTATAAAGGAGAAGTGAGTAATCTTTCTAGTGGGAAAAAGTCAAACCCTTATTCTCTGATTCCAAATCCATATCTCTTTTCATTAAAATATAAAGTGCTATTTATTTAATTGGAATAATTTGAGCACTAAGCATGCTATCTCTGTTAGCATCATTGTCATTATTGCTATCACCATAATCATCATCACTATCTTCAGTGTCACCATCAGCTCCATTTTGACAATGATCTGATACTTACAGACTGCTTGTGTACATTATCTGACTTGATCCTGATAGCTGTCCTTCCAGTAGGACCTAACATGGACCATTTCAAATAACCTTT
>JAQQSU010004274.1:0-14127 GCA_028627135.1 Pseudochirops cupreus
GGTGGGTGCAAAACCTCTGCCTTTCGCTTTTTTCACTCTGGAGGCCTTCTGGACGGACTGCTTATCTCCCCCTTTCACAATTCCCACTTGCAGCTGCTGCTAATCCGCTCACCTGAGAGGCTCCTCAGCTCCTCCCGTCCAGCCGCCCCCGGGGCACAGCCACGGCTTCAGGCCAGGCTGGTTTCGGTTCGCAGTGCTGATATGGTTCCTCGTAGCCGAGCTGACTTTAGTGGGAAGTATCTTTGTGTGCGTTTTGGAGTTCCAGGATTGGTTTAGAGTCCTATTTTATGGGTATTTTGGGGTGACTATGTGAGAGCTGCGATATGTTGCTGCTGCTATGCCGCCATCTTGGCTCCACCCCTGTTGAGATTGTTTAACAGAAATTTGTAGTGGACCCAACCAAAACAATACAGTTGTGCAACTCTATTCATCTAAATTCAGCAGTGTGTGTGTGCGTGTGTGTGTGTGTGTGTGTGTGTGTGTGTGAGAGAGAGAGAGAGAGACAGAGAGAGAGAGACAGAAAGAAAGAGAAGGCCAATGCTAGGAGTGATCCAAGACTGAGGCTTGGCGATGACGTGCAAATGACAATATAATAAAGGTGACTCAAGAGACAGTGTAGCATGAAACTCTTTCACTAAGTGATCAAGATGGGGGAAATAGGAGAGAATAGTTAGTATAAGGGAGATTCCCTGAGAGAGAACTGAGACATCAAAAAATTAAAGGTTGTAGTATGAATGAAGAGTAGAGATTGGGGAGGGAAAGCAGGAGAGGCTTAAAGCCAATAGATTATGGTTAGATAAGGACATTAATAAAATTCTTGAACATGGAATTGGTGCATATGTGGGTGATAGCAAGATCAAGAATAGGATATTTGGGTGTGGTTGAGGTTGCTTGGAAGAGTAGGTCATGGGGAGTAAGTAGGCTTAGGAGCTGAATGGTTAGGGTATTTGAGCAAGAGTCATTATATATGTTGAAGTCCCCCTAGTGCAGTGGTTCTCAACCTTCCTAATGCTGAGACTCTTTAATACAGTTCCTCATGTTGTGGTGACCCCCAACCATAAAATTATTTTCGTTGGTACTTCATAACTGTAATTTTGCTACTGTTATGAATCATAACGTAAATATCTGATATGCAGGATATATTTTCATTGTTACTGATTGAACATAATCCACAGGTTGAGAACCGCTGCCCTAGTGAGAAAGAAAAGTGAATTGTTACCCCTTATAAATATATATAAAGGGTAATTTAATTCACTTTTCTTTCTTATATATATAGGGTAACTTGATTATACCCACCCACCCATCCACACACACACACACACACACACACACACACACACACACACACACTGGAAAATTTTCAACTCTCATAAGGATCAGTCAAATAAATATTTAGAGTGAATAGCAAATCATACACTCATTGTTTCTCAATGAATGATCTCTTAAATGCAAGCCTGGCCGATAAACAGACTTTTAAAGTATATCCTAATGTTGCAACTTGTTTGTTACTTAATCAAACAAACAATCTGTTCTTAGCTTGTTTTTCCATAAGGTAAAAACTGGAAAAGGAATGCCAGAAAACAACAGTAACTAAAAGTATAGAAAAATGCAAAAACTAATTATGACTGCATGTGATAACTCCCACTTTTAGAGACCTCATAAGAATTCTTCATTCCGCTTTCATTCCATTTTAATTCTCCTCTCCTGTACCTACGTCTTGGAAACTACAGCACTGGTATCATTGCTATCACATATTTCCTCATATCCCTTATAGACAACAGTCTAACTGAGGGTAACATTTATGCAGATCAGTTCATAAATTGGAATCTTCCATACTTTAATGAGCGTGTTGATAACTTAATGATCTTCTTCCATATCATCAGGATTGGGATCCATAATGAAATGCTTTGGGTACACAAGGTTGTGCTCCTTTGCATGCACTTCCCAGTGTGCATCATTGCTTTTATGTATGATGTTCTCCAATGCATGTTTCTCTAAGGTCAAACCAAGTTTGATAATCCTGTAACCAGGGGTGATTCAGAGATGTGTCAACACTATGTTTCCTCATCTTCATCTGAAGTAGAGCAGGAGTTGGGGAGGGCAGAAAAATTCCAAGAAAGGTACCAGATTCATTGAGAAAGGAAGAAGATTTACTTGGAGGGCAGTAGACAACAGCTACTAGGATTTGCCTTGGTTGGTAGATGTGAATTGCAGTAACTTCAAAGGAGGAGAGGTTAATTATTAACAGAGGTCAGGGAGAACCTGAAATTATAAATGGGGAACAAGTAATACAATTCCCCCACCTCAACCAGTGAATCAAAGAGACTTAATGAAGATGTAGCAAGTACCAGAAAGGGTGGCCAGGGAGGCTATGTAATCAGGAAGGAACCAGTAATTGGTTCTAGCTCTCAGTAAGAGTTAGAAAATGAAAGAAGTGGTAGAGGAAAAGATTTAGGATGAAGGGGAATTTGTTGTCTATATGAGGCATTTCAGGGGGTATAGTGGAAAGGGTGGGTGGTGTTTTGTTGGAATTTTAGAGTGGAAAGGTGAAGAAAATGGAAATAAGAAATTGGATGATTAGGAATAGGGAATGGGGTTTGGATGATGACTGACAGGGGTTTAGAATCACTGGAATGTGTAGGGTATGACTAGGTGTGAAAGTGCCCATCACTGAGTGCAAGACACCACTGTCTTTTCAGAGGAAGCTGGAGTTTGGGCTGTAAACAAGTAGAGAATGACACAGAAGGCATATAGTCAGTTAATGAGGTGAGAGGGTCCATTTGTAGTTTTACTACTTCTCTTCCCTTCATGATTGGTGATTGGGCAGGAAATGGTGCAACAGGAGATGGAAGTCTTATTATGCATTGATTTTCCTCTTCCTCTTCCCTTAAAGGACACCCACAGGAGGAGATGGAAGGCCTGAGGTCCAAGGGAAGTTTGTTCCCCTTTGCACTGGAGATTCTCCACACTCAGTATGTGTCTATCATGTTGGCACCTGGCAGTGAAAATTGTCTTGTGCTGGTCCAGATGGAAGTCACTTTTCTGGTCTCTAGCATCCTTCCTTCAGGAGGCAGGCAGAGAAGGAGATATAAACAGGCCTTTCCGAAGACATAGTGGAGAGCTAGATGGTGTTTGGTTGGAACTTTGGGGTGTCAAGTTTGAGAGAAATGGGAATAAGTTTCTGTTCTCACCTGCGGATGGAGATAAAGTAGTCATGGCAGGAATTTTAAGTCTCCTGGTACTGAGAGAAATCACTTTGGGACAGAAGGAAGTCCCCTGGCCCAACCACTTGCTGCCTTCCCTTATGGGACATGCATAGCAAAATGGAAGACAGTATCAGAGGAAGGTCTCCTTGACTATCTCATGCCTGTGGGTGAATTTCTGTGTGTGTGTGTGTGTGTGTGTGTGTGTACATACACACATAAATATGTACACACGTGTGTATGTAATTAATTTATAGAAGGCAAAGTCTTTTTTAGTCATGTCTGTATTTCCATTACCCCATTTGGGATTTTCTTGGCAAACATACTGGAGTAGTTCACATTTTCTTCTCCAGCTCATTGTACAGATGAAGAACTGAGGCAAAGTTAAGTGACTTGTGCCACCTAGCTCCCCTTATTTTTTAGCTACCTAAAAATAACATGGAGAAAGTTTTCCATGTGGACATAGGCTCATTTTATCCCTATGCTAAAACGTGATAATTTTTTTTTAGCCAGGTATGGCTAATTGGATTGTGGGAGTCCAAAGAAAGACTCAGGTCTCACAATTAAAAGCAAAAGTTAAGGGTAGAAGCAGGGAGTTGGGAACCTTTATGCTACCCTGCCATGAGAAGAATGAGAAGAAAACAAAGAAGGAATATTTAGCCAACTATTCCTTTTGTATTGATTTTTATTCCCCTTTTCAAGTTACCACCTTCCCTGAGATTAGTTTTGTTTAGGATTGATACTTATCTATTCCCACAGGATTTTCTGGATTCTTGTTTACCTGCCCTGCCCAAATTCTTTAAATTCACTTCAATTGTTAAGTTCTCTTCTTAATGTATTTATACATCCATCTCTTCTTTCTTCCCTATCTCTTTAAATCTTCCCTTTTGGGTTTCAGGGATGATGAAAGGGAGGGAAAGTTAAGAGAAGCAGTGTTCAGAAACAAAAGACTTTTTAGGAGGGTCAGGATAAAATGGTAGAAGAAAGGATAAATAGAAGAATTATGGATAGAGGGAAATACGTAAGTAGTAATCATAACTGTAAATGTGACTAGGATGAACTTACCCATAAAATAGAAGTGGACGGGAGAATAGATTAGAAACTAGTATCCAAAAATGCGTTATTTATAAGAGACACACTTGAAGCAGAAAGTCACACACAGAGTTGAAATATGGAGCTGGAACAGAATTTATCATGTTATAGCTGAAGTAAAAAAAAAAGCGAGGGTAGCAATCATGATCTCAGGAAAAGTGAAAACAAAAATAAACCCAGTTAAAGGGCATCAGAGAAACCACATTTTGCTAAAAAGATACTATAGACAATAGGGCAGCTAGGTGGCACAGTGGACAGAGTACTAGGTTTGGAGCAAGGAAGACCTGAGTTCAAATGTGAGCTCAAACACTTACTAGCTGTGCAACCTGGCCAAGTGACTTAACCCTGTTTGCCTCAGTTTCCTTAGCTATAAAATGATCCAGGGAAGGAAATGGCAAACCACTTCAGTATCTTTGCCAAGAAAACCCCAAAAGGGGTCACAAAGGGTCAAGCATGACTGAAAACAACTAAATAACAACAACCGTAGACAATGAAGTTATATCAAAAATGTTTGTGTTAAGTGTCTTTGATAAGGGCCTCATTTCTCAAACATATAGGGAACCGATTCAACTTTATAAAAATAAGAGACATTCTCTAATTGATAAATGGTTAAAGAATATGAAGAGGCAGTTTCCAGAAGAAGAAATCAAAGCTATCTATAGTCATATGAAACAATGCTCTAAATCACTATTGATTATAGAAATGCAAATTATAATATTTCTGAAGTACCACCTCACACTTATCAGAAATTGTAAAGACTGGAGAGGATGAAGGAAAATGGATACAATAATGAACTGTGGGTGGAGTTGAGAACTGGTCCAAACATTCTGGAGAACAATTTGGAACTATGTTCAAAGTGCTATAAAATAGTGCATACCCTTTGACCCAGAAATACCACAACCAGGTCTGTACCCCAAAGAAATCAAAGAGAAAGGAAGAGGACCTGTATGTACAAAAAGAAATCACAGCAGTTCTTTTTGTGGTAGCAAAGAATTGGAAATTGAGGGGATGCCCATCAACTAGTTAATGGCTGAACAAATTATGCATATGATTGTGATGGAGTACCATTGTGTTATAAGACATAACGAGAGCAATGGTTTCAGAAAAACATGGGAAAAACTTACAGGAACTGATACAAAGTGATATGAGCAGAGCCAGGAGATCACTGTTCACAGTAACAGCAATATTGTAGTGATGATCAACTGTGAAAGACCTAGCTACTCTGAGCAGTATAATGATCCAAGACAATTCCAAAGGACTCTGATAAACCCTTTCCACCTTCAGAGAGAAAACTGATGCACTTTGAAGTAGTTTTTTCACTTCATTTTTCTTGCTTTTTTATCATATGGCTACTATGAAAATGTTTTGCATGATTTCCCATATATTATTGATATCATATTGCTTGCCTTCTCAGTGGGTGGGGAAGGGGTAAGGAGAGGAAAGGAATTTGGAGTTCAAGTTTTAAAAAAAGAATGTAATGATAAATAAATATTTTTTTCTAAAAAAAAGAAACTTCCCTTTACCCATCAAGATAAATATATGCTTTAAAACCATCTTTTTGTTTTTCCAAATGAATTCTGTTATTATTTTTCCAATTCAGTAAAACAATTTTTTGGTAATTTAGTTGGGATAACATTGAATATATAAATTAGTTTGGGTAAAATTGTCATTTTTGTTATATCGGCCCTGCCTCTAATGAACAATTAATAACTCTCCAGTTATTTAAATCTGATTTTATTTGTATAATATGTTTTTTATAATTTCATTTATATAATTCTTGAATTTGTTTTGGTAGGTATATTCCCAGACATTTTATACTATCTAGAGTTATTTTAAATAGTGTATGTTTTGCTATCTCATGTAGAGTTTGTTTGTGCTATGTAGCAATGCTGATGGTTTATGTGGATTAGCTTTGTGTCCTGCTACTTTGATAAAGTCATTGTTTAGACTAAATTTTTAGTTGCATCTTTGGGGTTTTCCAAGAATATCATCATATCATCTACAAAAAGAAATAGCTTTATTACCTCCTTCCCTATTCTGATTCCTTCAATTTCTTTTTCTTCTCTTATTGCTATTGCAAAGGTTTCCAAAGCAATATTGAATAATATTAGGGACATTAGGCATCTTGTTTCATACTTGATCTTACTGGGAAGGCCTCTAGTTTATCCCTACTACATGTCTTGCTGATGGTTTTAGATAAATGCCTTTTATCAATTTAAGGAAAAATTTATTTGTACCAATACTTTCCAGTGTTTTGAATAGAAACGAGTGTTGTGGATACATACAAACATACATACATACATGCATGCATACACACACACGTATATGTATATAAAGATAGATAAATAAGTTCAATTATCCTGAAAAGACTAAGTAATAGAATTAATTGTATCATGTTCCTAGGATATTGCTTAAAAACAAAAAAAAAGAATAAAAGAAACAGAACAAAGGGTTCTTCATGGGACAAAAATTAGTTTATAATTGTTGGTTGTGGAGGGCATATATGCAGAGATAGGATATGCTAGCCTCAGGAATAGGAGGTGATCATAGTAAAAGTAAGAGTCAAGACCAGACTTCATGCTTGGGGAGACAGGAGAGATGTACTACACAAAACTGATTGCTTCATGGATTGATTTTTCTATAAATAAGTCACAACAGAAGGCCTCACCCAAGACAAAACATTAAATTAATGAAGTTTGGGAATAGGAACTGGATATATGATTTTGTTGACCTAGAGACCTTGCCAATGAGATAACTTCCCCATCAATGCAGGTTATCACTCTCACATAGAATATATGAGACATTGTGAAATATTAGACATTGGTCTTACATAGTCTTACAGAATTGCCTAGAGCGCTACAAGGTTAATTGACTTGCCCAGGTCCACATAGGCAACATGTGTCAGACTTGAAGTCAGGTTTTCCTGGCTGTGAGACCAGATCTCTGTCCATTATAACCAACCAAGTTGTTTAAGAATTAAACAGAAAAGGATAAAATAAATACACAAATGAAAAGGAGAATAGAATAAGATTTATACATGTTCTAATACAGAAACAAAATAAAAAAGAGAGTTCCTATTTGGTACTCCAGGAGCTTAACCTCTTGTGGGGGTCATACAGAGTCTAAAGAAAAAGTGTTTAAGAATATGTATCAATCATGAGAAAATAAAAATCAGAAAAGGCTAAAAAAGGATTGATAGATGAGGAATTTGAAGTAATGATAACTTCTTGGAAGACTGTTCCACAAAAGATTATTACTAAAGCTAAGAGACTGAAGGGGGTTTGAAAAGGTGTTTTTTAAAAATTTAATTTAAATTTAAATGTATGGAATAAAGCAAGTATTTTCATATCATAGCACAATAAAAAAGTTGACTATACGAAACTGCAAATTTACTGTGTACAGCTCGCTATTCCTTTCAAATATACAACAAAACAATTGTGTAAATTTCCTTTTTCCCCTTTTTTTCTTCCCTTTTCTACATCCCCCACCCCAACCTAGAGATGGCTATTATTTGATCCAAATAGGTATACACACACACACACACACACACATACACATACAGGTGTGTATGTGTATATATGTATACACGTAAAATTATTCCTTACAGTCATCTATTTATCATTTCTTTCTCTGGATGCAGATAACATTTTTCTTCATTTGTCCTATAATTTGGGTATTTATAATAGACAAAATTACTTATTTGTTCAAAGTCATTCTTAAAACAATATTGCTGTTACTGATACAATGTTCTCTTGGTTCTGAACATTTCACTCTTCATTATTTCCTGCAAATTTTCCATGTTTTTCTAAAATCACTGAGTTCATCATTTTTTATAGCACAGTAATATTCTAACACAATTATACACCACAATTTATTCAGTAATTTCCCAATTGATGGGCAACATTCTAGAGAAGGTAGTTTTCCCCCCCTTTTTTCCTAATCATATTTGGAAACAGACCAAGTAGTGGTATTGCTGGGCCAAAAGATATAGGTACTTTAATAATTCTTTAAGCATAATTCCAAATTGCTCTCCAAAATGGTTAGATCAGTTCACAATTCCACCAACAATGAATTAGTGACCCAATTTTTCCACATTACCCTTCCCCAACATCACCTTCTCCTATCATTTTAGACAATCTGATACATTATAAAATGATACCTCAAGGTTGTTCTAATCTGCATTTTTTTAATCAATAATAATTTAGAGCATTTTTAATATGACTATAAGTTGTTTTTATTTCATCATTGGAAAACTGCCTGTTCATATCCCTTGACCATTTATCAATTGAGGAATGACTCATATTCTTATATATTTCACAAAGTTCTTTATGTATTTTAGATGTAAGACCTTTATTTAATAAACTATCTGTAAATTAACCCCCAATTTTCTGCTTTCTTCTAATCTTGGCTATACTAATTTTATTTGTGTAAAACCTTTTTAATTTGACATAATCAAAATTATCCATTTTATACCTAATTTTCCTCTCCATCCCCTCTTATTTTCACAAATTGTTCACCTATCCATAAATTGTTCACATACCCTTAAGTCTGATAAATAATATGTTCTATGGTTTTTTTCCCCTAATTTTCTTGTAATTTCTCTCTTTATGTCTTGGTCATGTATCCATTTTGACCTTATCTTGGTAAACATCAGGAGATATTGGTCCATGCCCAGTTTCTGCCATACTGTTTTCTAATTTTCACATATCTTTTTTTTTTTTTTACTGGATAATGAATTCTTATCCCCAAATCTTAAGTCTTTATGCTTGTCAAATACAAGGTTATTATGTTTATTTGTTGTTGTAAATTGTATGTCTACTCTATTCCATTGATCTACCTTTCTATTTCTTATCCAAGACCAGATAGTTTTGATAATTGCTGCCTTATAATACAATTTAAGATCTGGTACTGCTAAATCTCCTTTTTTATACTTTAAAAAATTTTTTCCTTTAATATTCTTGATATTCTTTGATATTCTACCCTTGTGAATGCACACATTTCTATTCCTAGGATGAGCTGAAGTCACAGGAAGCACAATCCTTTTTTCAGAGAAAGTGGCATACTGTTGTGCCCATTTCCCCTACCTTTGCACTAACAAGTCCTTATAACTCATCTCAAACATATTCTCTTCCCCTTCCCCACACACCATGATAAATTCTTTAATGGACGTCTTTCAACATTCCCTTCTTGGGCAAGTCCTACCTTCCATCTGCACTCATATCAGTCCCTCTCCTCTACTGCTGTTACCCTTTTGTCCCATAGTCCTCTTATTTGGTAAATAAATGGAAATATTCCTAACCTATTTCTCCTCAGCTGTTTTGAATCTTCAGCTTCCCTGTTTCTTTCCACCCTTCTCCCTGCTTGTGTATCTTCCCAGCATGTTTTCTCAATAAAGAATGGATTGATTTGTAGAAGAACATGGAATTTAGACCACAAGCTATTCAGTTCTTCCCACCTTTCTTCCTGACTCTTTAAGATCTTTTAAAAAAATCTTCAACCCTTATATGGTTTTTTGTCTCACGATGAACCTCTGTTTTTTTTTCTTGCCTCTCAATGCACTTTTATTATTTTTTAAGCAACAGCCCAGAAATATGGGAAAATCAATTTCATTACTTAGTCTTTTCAAGATAATTGAACGTTTTTATCTATCTTTTGTTGCTCTTGTTTGGAGTCTTTGCAAGTCAAAAATCCTATTTCTCTTTTTCTCTGTCTCTCTCTGTTTCAGTGACTCTGTTTCTCTGTCTCTCTCTGTGCCTAATAAGGTAACACTTTAGGTAGCTATCTTGCTGAAGTGAAGGATATATTATTTTGCATTTATTTGGAGCTCTATTACTTTTTAAAATATCCCTGTTTCATCTCCTGCCATTATTGGATTTTATTTTTACCTTATCTGAAATCATAGTCATAAGACTTTTTTTTGCATTTGCTTTAAGCATATTAATTTATTTTCCATCCTCTTAATACCACTCTATTAAGAGACTATATGTAAAATAAAAAAATATCCATTTCTCCATTCTTTTTTTCGTGGGTTTAATAATTTATATTTTAGTTTATAATTGTTCATCTTTTATCCCCACCCTTTAAACTTTATATATATATTCTTGTTTTTTTCCTTTTTGCTCTGGGATTTGCTTTACTTCCTCATTCTCCTCCCAACAAGAACAGCAATAATGGTAACAGCATCAGTGTGCTTCCAACTGCCTCCTCCTCTATACCTGTTCCAATTCCAAATTACTTGAGTTTGCTTTCATTGTTGTTTTTGTCTCCCTTTTTGCCATTCTTTTCCCAACTTAATTAAGAATACAGAACTGGATTCTCTCTGCCTCCTGCATATCATCCATTTTAACTCATTTTATTGACATTAATCTGTAGTACTCCATTTGAAAAAATGGTGCATTTTTTCTATGTTTTCCCTTTTGCCTTTTCCGTTTCATCTGATAGCTCATTCAAGGATTATGTGTTTATTTGATCCTGTTCTCTCAGTTGTCCTCATATATAGGGCTTCTGGAGGATATTACCATTGCTCTGATGTCTAATAATCACCCCACTGATTAGTATGATTTAAAATCTGCCACCACCCTTTTAAAAAAAAAGATTTTCTCCTGAGGAATATTGGTTCCTTGAATCATAAATACTGATTCTTGAAGGAGACAATAGGGCATGAGGGACTATTTTCCCTTGCTTCCTGGGGACTTGGTTCCTGTTCCTTGACTTTTCTTTCGGTGTTGGTGTGCTCCTTAATGTCATAATATCCTCCACATTTGTTAGTAGATATGGCACTCAGCTGAAGAATCATCATGCCAAATTCGAAGTTTAACTATAAGGCAAAAAACAAACTAACAAAAAAAAAACCAAACCCTCTCAATACTGACAAACCTTTGATAAAATATAATAGTTTCAATTTGAGATCATTTTTGTTTTTAAAAAATTTCTATCATTATATTTTTGCTATGCCATATTGTCTCTTTGGTGAAAAAAAGTCATCCTTTTCTACCTGCCAAATTAGAATCCTTTACTTTTGGGAATACTTTTGAGGAATAAAAAACAACTTAATAATAGGACTTATTTATTTTCAGGATGATTGAATTGATTTTTGCATGTGATACTTTCAATTAATTGGCCTAACTTAACCTTTAAAAAATGTCACCCTCACTTCCAGCCAAAGTCATAAATATGAATTTTTGCTGATTTAATTTTAAGAGCCTCTGCATTTGCTTTTAGCACTAGTTTCTCTTTGGAAGAATCAGAAGGAAATGGTCTTTTAAAAGTCACACTTTTAAAATTTAAGATTTTTTTTGGCTGAGACTTCTTGAATGTTTCTGTTTTCCTGAGCTGATGGCAACATCATGTTTGGGATGGTCCCAGAACTGTGTCTAGCATTGAGTAACTTGAGGTTTTTCTCCAAAGTACTGAAATTTAGATGACATTGACAGACCTTTCAGTTCTTTAGTGGTCAAAATAATTGATCTTAACATAGTTAGCAAGAAAAATTAACTATAAAAAACAGGCTTCTACATAAGGTAACTTTTCTCTACACCAAAAGCTATACCTTGGATGACATTCTCTCCAGCTTGGTCTCAACCTACTCCAATTTATCAACCTCTATAGTAGCCTAACTAATCCAGTGTCCTGGATCTTCTGGAGGATTTATTTAACTTTAATGTGGAGTGTCTTGAGGAAAAACCCTCATAAAGCCTTATGATTTGAATCCTGAAATCTTTCCCTTAAATCTTTCCCACTCTCCAAAGATTACAGGGGAAATAATAGAGCAAGCTGAGATATATAAGCATATAAGAGAGGTTCAGAGGGGTATTCAAGATCTAAGAAATGGGGTATAAGGATATGTTTGCAAAACAGATCTGGACCTTAAAGAAAAGAATTTCAGTAGGTAGAGATGAACGTGTGTGTTTGTGTGTGTGTGTGTGTGTGTATAGGTGCAGGGGAAGAGGGGTTTTGGGAGGCATTCTAGGTGCTGAGGTGAGGCTTATTCTACTTGGTCTATGTCAAAACCAATAGTTGTAGTGATTTCAAAGACCTTGAATGTAATAGAGAATATACTATTCCTGGTTTTCTGAGTTTCTTTTCTTCAATAATATTTTTTCTTTTCCTTTTTTTTTGTCCACTGGGCTATTTAGCGTTTTCAAAATCTTATTTGATGTTCTAAACCTTATCAGTTTCTTAGACATATAGATTCTATTCCATTAATTTACATCTCTTGCTTACTTGGCTTTACTGGCAACTCTGCTTTAACTTGTTGATAAAAAGAAGAAAAATTTTCTAATTAAGAATTCTGGACTGTCAAAACTCACCACTGTTCTTTCTCTAGCCAATACAATCACCTCAGTAGGCTTAAGTGCACTCATGCATGGATAAATTCTAGTTCTAAAAGAGAATATATAAGTCCCCAGACTAAATCTGACTCCACCTCAGATGTAGGTTCACTTCATAGTTCTCTTTTGGTTGGCAACTTGACTTGATTTTAGAGGTACCTGGTAGTACAGAGGCTAGAATATTGTTCCTGTAGTCAAGAAGGCTTGAGTTAAAATCAGGCCTCAGATGCTCACTAGTTCTCTGACCCTGGGCAAATAGCTTAACCTCTTTTCCCCCTCAGTTTCTTCAGCTATTAAATGGAGAATACTATTGGCATTTACTTTACAGGGTTATCATGAGGATTAAATGAGATAGTATTTGTTTAAAGTATGTAGCCCAGTAATTGGCACATGATAGGCACCATATAAGTGCTTCCCTTATTCCCTTGACTTGATTGCTTGTCTTCCTGAATTTTTCCTTCCTTGTTCTCTGATATCTGTCTAATTATTAATGAATAGTTTGACTGCTTGGATTCCTGAGTAAATGGTCCTGAACTCTTGCCTTGATTATGAATAATTCGGATCTGCTTCTTCTAACCTTTGGTCTCATGCTAATGTCTCTCTGTTTCAGCAAACTTCTACTCTCTGCTCATCCTCTGCTGTCAGGATATGGTGGTGGCAAAGATTCTGAGGTTAGCTGCTCAATTTGGTTTGTGCCATAAGGAAAAAAAAAAACATCTAAGGTCTAGGCACTGGGGAACCAAAAATTAAATAATTTATAGACTTTGCTTTCAAGGAACTTGTTTTCCAAAAAGGAGGTAAAATAAATGCACAGATAATAATAATGTATTTTATAATATGTAATAATGTATTTATAATATGATAGAAAAGTAGATAAGTATTTAAGAGAGATCCAGGGTGGTATGCAAAATTTGAAGTAGAGGTCATTTATAGCCAGGGGAACTAGGAAAGCTTTCATGTATGAGATAGAACCTGAGCTAGGTCCTAAAGGAAGGAATTTCAGTAGGTGGGGATGTGTGTGTGTGTGTGTGTGTGTGTGTGTGTGTATATACGTACTAAGGACATTCTAGGTAGTAGATGTAGCAATGTACAAAGGAGGAGAAACAACCAAGGGCACAAGAGAATGGAAAGGCAAGTTGCTCATCTTGGCTTAAACATTGAAAATGTACAGTAATATACAATGGGGGGAGGAGTGGAAGAAGAAGTTCAAACCAGATTATGTGATATTGAATGACAGACTAAATATTGTTCAATTGGGGAGCCGCTGTACAAGTTTTAAAATAGGAGGGTGACCTATATATTGGGAAATTTACTTTGGAAATGGCATGAAGCATAGATTGGTTGCCAGTTATCTATATGTAATAGTTCAGATAACGGATAAGATAACATGAGAAAGAGCTATTATGATGGTAATAGGAGTGGACAGCAGAAAGTCAATCAAGATATATCACTGTAACGATACTGGGATTTGAAGATCTTCCATGCCCCTTGAGCTTGCTGAC
>JAQQSU010004275.1:0-14127 GCA_028627135.1 Pseudochirops cupreus
ATAGGAGAGAATAGACTGGGGGAGGGAGGACACACTGGGATGGCTGTTTTGGGGTGGTGGGCGGGGGAAAGACGGGGAGAAAATATGTAACTCAAAAAAAATTTAATAAAATAAATTTAAAAAAAAAAGAGACTGCCCCTTTTTAGGTAGGAGTTGGATAAAGTTGCCTCTGGGCTCTAAGTAGATGAAGGTCATTCCCCAATTGTCCTGCCTCCCATCCCAAGTACAGACTTCTAATGGGACCAGTTCTAGAACACTTTCCTCTGGGACAGCAGGATTTCCCTAGGAGGCTCCTGGCTCATTCAAGGCTTTGGGGGATGCTGCTCTAATCTGACCCACAGCATAAGGACCAGTAGGGCCCATTCCCAGGCAGACAGCCAAGCCCTTCCATGCTCTGCAAGTACACAGGCCAATTAGTTCATTAAGGGGCATGGCCCGGCTTGTCTATGTTTCTAACACAAGTGGAAAGCCTAGGTTACCTCTCCTTGCTTCAGTTCCTCATCCATCAAATGAAGGGGTTCCAGCCACTGGAAGGTCCCTTCCAGGTCTAAATCTGTGATCCCCTCACTTTACAGGAGAGGAAACTGAGGACCGGAGAGATGAAATGGTTGGGCCGAAGTCACACGAGTAGTAAGTGGAAGAACCAGCATTCAGATTAAATTGGCGTTCTGGTGACTCCAGGGTCAGCCCGCTAAGCACAGAGGTTTACCCGCTCAGCCTACCACCCACATCATCTTCATCATTCCTGGCTGTGATGCCCCCTGCACAGGACAACCAAGACCCTAAGGTATGAACTTCTGTACAGACCCAATTCTGGGGTCTTCTCGGAACCCAGGAGAGGCTTTTCCTTGTGCGAATGCCAGAAAGACTTACAGCCTTCCCTAATTCAGATTCTAGTAGGTGGTGCTCTGGACAGAGTGCAGGCCTGGGGTCAGGAAGATAGGAGTTCAAATCTGGTTTTAGACATTTGCTAGCTGTGTTACCCTGGGCAAGTCACCTAATCCTGTTTGCCTTAGTTTCCTCATCTGTAAAATGAACTGCAGAAGGAAATGGCAAATCACTACAGTATGTTTGCCCAAAAACCCTCGTGTGGGGTCAAGGAGAATCAGATGTCCATGATGAAATGAGTGACCAACAAAACAGTTCAGATTCTGCTCTGAGAAAAGCGCCTGGGTTGCCACTCACTTGGAGACAAGGGAAAAGGCTTCAGAGCAGATAGGCGGGCAGGGGACCAGCTTGATGGTGATGTGGCCGAGGGCAGTGGGGTAGTGCACGCGCATGACTGTGTCGAATGCTGTGGCGATGGTGTTGACATCACCCTGTTTCGAGCTCTGGTCACCGGCCCCAGTGTCCAGGATGTTCCCACCATGTAGCACCAGCAGCAAGACGTGGATCTTTGAGGGCTGCACCAGCGGAGGGCCGGCCTCATCCTAGGACAGGGAGGGAAGGCAACAGATTCTGTCATTGCATGGGTAAAGGTCAGTCTGTAAGCTAGTGAGGCGTCAAGGTTCAAATTCTCCAGACTTCAGGGAGTTCACGGATTAATAGCGGACACGAGAATCACATGCATTGTTGGTGAAATTGAAGATTGTCAGAGCTGAGAAGCTGCTACCATCTTTCCAGTCACTGTCTATATCCTGTGATAACTTAGCTGCAAATGTATTTCATGCATTCCCTGAGTAGAAAGTATATTCCTTGAGAATGGGGCCTACACTTATGTTTCTGTATCCCCAGGAGCCTACTATCACGCCTGGCATATCAGGTGATGGATAAATGCTTATTAGATTAAACCAATTCACTCACAGAAGGGACCCTTGCTGATCTCCGACAGGGATGTGAAGCCTGCAGCCTTGAGGCCACATGTGACCCCCAGGTCCTCAAGTGTGGCCCTTTGATCAAGTCGAAACTTCAGTCAAAGGGCCATACTTGAGGACCTAGAGGGCCATATGTGGCCTTGAGGCTGCAGTTTGGATTCAGTCACGCAGTGGTTCTCAAGCTTCCTAATGCTGCGACCCTTTAATACAGTTCCTCATGTTGTGGTGACCCCCAACCATAAAATTATTTTCGTTGCTACTTCATAACTGTAATTTTGCTACTGTTATGAATCATAATGTAAATATCTGATATGCAGGATGTATTTAAATTGAACAGAACCCACAGGTTGAGAACCGCTGAGTCAAAGGGTCACACTTGAGGACCTAGAGGGCCACATGTAGCCTCAAGACTGTAGGTTTCCCATCCCTGAAGCATTTTATAGAGAAGAAAGTCTGCCAGTAAGTGACTTAGGGCAGAAAGATGGAAAGAGAATGACTTCTGAGGTGCTGAAGCAAGACCCCAGATCTGGGCGGGGGGAATCCTGTACAAAGAATGCAGGAGCTGACTTCATTCCTTCACAACCCAGGGAAGAACAGAGGATCTTGGGCAGAACTCCTTTCTGCCCACAGGGCATTTACAAAGTTCTTGCCAAAAAGTACTTCTTGCCCTCAAGGGACTTACATTTTAATAGGGGAGGCAACATGTAAATAACTATGCCCATGTAAGATATATAAGGAACAGATGGAAAGTACTTTATGCTGCTGGTGACATAGATTTAGCTGGAAGGGCCTCTGAAGGCCATCGAGTCCAATTCTCCTCATTTTGCAGATGGGGAAGCTGAGTCCCAGAGAGTATACTTAGGCTAGTGACTTGACCAGGGTCACCAAGCTAGTAATGTATCTGAGGAGAGATTTGAACCCAGGTTTTCCCAACTGCAGTGCCCTTTTCATTTCATGTTCTGCCTTTGTTTCTTCCCTTTTTAGGATCTTCCTTTCTACAGGGGCAGGGGAGGAAATCTCAGTGAGTGAAATCTTGGATCCCAAAGATATTCCCTAGAGTAACTGGGATGGGCTGAGCCAGTGTCCTTGAATCTCAGAGAAGGAAGGGGTCTCCGGGGTTGCCTCATCCAACAGGTCCCAGTTCGAGAATCTTCCCTAGACCATCCTTGACAAGTGGCCATCCAGCCTGGGCTCCATGACATCCACAGAGGGTCTCTATGGCCCATTCAAGTTTTTAATGCCTCTCACCCTTAGGATGTCTAGATTTGAACTCTCTCCAATGCCCAGCCCCAGCCCCACCAGTGGCTCCTGACTCTGACCTCTGGGGACAAGGAGAACGAGGCAAGTCCCTTTTCCACTGGACATGCCAGCCCTTGGATCCTAGATGCCAGCTTGCTCACCTCTGCCCCAAGCCTTCTCTCTTCCAGGATAAACATCCCTCTAATAATAACACCAGCTGACATTTACTCAGAGAGCACTCGAAGATTTCCAAATTGCCTCACATACATTATCTCATTGGAGCCCCTCAACAATTCAATTCAGTATCACGAGTGCTTTTTGAGGCTCTGGCCATGTGGCAGGCACCATGCTGGGGCTGCAGAAACAGAACAGGGAGGCTGCCACTTCAGCCATCATCATGCCCAATTTACATGTAAAAAAATGAAAGCTCCAGACACTTCAGCCCAGTGTCACTCAGCCCGCCAGCGTCAGGGGTGGTGTCAAGTCCACATCTGATTTTAATTCAGTGCTGCTGCCACATTTATGTGTCCTGACACTGGCCTTAGGCAAGTGGCTTTGGCCTCAACTTCCTTGTCTGCGAGACTCTGGAGTTGGGCTTTGCACTTCCTCCTCTGTCTTCAACTCCAGTGAACAAGATGGCCCTCCCAGGACAAGCTCCTCACTTGGAAACTCACCAACAGGCTGCCCACTCAAGCCTTGACTGATACCACCTCCCTCTCTCAGCCTCTGCTCCCCTGTGATTTGGAGGCTTGGA
Source organism: Pseudochirops cupreus (assembly GCA_028627135.1). NCBI lineage: Eukaryota > Metazoa > Chordata > Mammalia > Diprotodontia > Pseudocheiridae > Pseudochirops > Pseudochirops cupreus. The sequence goes on from JAQQSU010004275.1 coordinate 3,808, forward strand.
TGGTGGAGGACCAAACTCCTCCCGATGTCCTCCTTCACAGGGGGCCCACCCCCCTTTGCATCTGCGCTCTGCCAGGACTCAACTCTAGGCCCAGCCCTGCTTTCCTGCCTCCTTTTTCCGGCTGCTTTCCTCCATCAGATGGTAAGCTCCCTGAGGGCAGGCACTTCTTCCTTCTTATGTATATCCCCAGCATACAGCCCAGCATTTAGTAGGCTCTCAATTAATGTTGGTTGGATACTGGATTGGAGAAGGCCCCTGAGATTCCATCTAGTTCAAAATCTATAAACTCAAGTACAACCTATCTGACATCCATGAGGCCAGGTGCCCACAGTGGAATGGTCCCTGTATCCAGTGTAGTCCCAAGTATACATGTATATGTGTGTACACACACACACACACACACACACACACACACACACACACACATATGGATACAGAGAGAGAGATTGGAGAGAGAGAGAGACAGGGAGGGAGAAAGAGAGAGAGAGAAAGAAAGGAGAGATGGAGAGAGAAGGAGAGAGGTGAGAAAGAGAGAGAGAGAAGAGAGAGAGAGAGAAGGGGGAGAGAGAGAGGAGAGAGAGAGGGAGAGAGAGAAGAGAGAGAAGGGAGAGAGAGGGGAGAGAAAGAAAGAGAGGAGAGAGAAAGAGGGGAGAGAGAGAGGGAGAGAGAGAGAAAAGAGAGAGAGAAGAGAGAGAGAGAGAAGAGAAAGAGAGAGAAGGGAGAGAGAGAGCGGAGAGAGAGGAAAGAGAGAGAGGGGAGAGAGAAGAGAGAGAGAAGAGGAGGGAAGAGAGGAGTAGAGAGAGGGAGAGAGAGAAGAGAGACAGAGAAGAGAGGGGAGAGAGAGAGGGAGAGAGAGAGAAAAGAGAGGGGAGAGAGAGAGAAGAGAGAGGGGAGAGAGAGAGAAGGGAGAGAGAGAAGAAAGAGAGAGAGAGAGGAAAGAGAGAGAGAGAGAAAGAGAGAGAGAGAGAGAGAGAGAGGAGAGGGAGAGAGTCAGGAGCAAACTTTGTTTACTGTTCCAATGGATGCTACCCAAAGCTTTATATACTGTGAACCTATGAGTGAAGGAGAGACGCCAGGGATAGGCCTGCTCTGTCTCTAGCCTAGTCCAGAATCAGCTCAATTGATACCAATCAACTGATCAATCAACAAATCTTCAGTCGGCCCCCACTTTGCAGTAAGCCCCGGGGAACAGAGAGCCAGAGGAGAGAGAATTTCTGCCTCCGAGGAGCTTACATCGCGCTGGGGGAGGTCACATATAGACTCACACAAATACATCCAAAATAAAGGAAGTCGGTGTAGAGGACGGGGCTTCCAAAGACATGAACAGGTTTGGAGGGAGGGGCAGGAAGCCAGGCTTCTGGGAAGAAGGAGCAGTCTGAGCAAAGGTGCCAAGGCAGGAACAAGTAAGGGGGCCCAGGGGATGGGGCACAGTGGACAAAGGGGTGCAGGCTACTGACGATGAGTGAACTTGGATGGAGAGGAGCCTTGAAGAGCAGGCAGAGGAGTTTGGACTGAAAAGCAATAGGGAGGACCTGTTAGAGCTGTACTTCTAGTTTTTTAATGGAAAAAATTGGCATGCCCTTTCTGCAGTTAAGGGGGAAAGTTGATGCAGAATTTTTTTTTTTGTCAGATGCCCTTCCAAAGCCTTTGGCTTGGTTACATTTTTCTAGCTAGACGATCTCTAAACACCAGTAAGTCATCTGGTAAAGGCTAAATGTGGATTTTTAAGGATGTTGGCGTGGTCTTGTAGAAATTTTTATGTAACTGTCCATCTCTGAAATAATTTCACTAACTGAAATGAGAATTCTTCATATGGAGTTTAGCATTACTTCATTCTAATTGTGCCAAATAGAAGTAATGCTATCTGGGGGGGGGGAGTGATAAAGGTAATCTAGTGAATTAAGTTAAAGCAATGAATATCAGGTGTGCCACTAGCAGAAAACTGCCATGTTAGCTGCTTTGTTACTTATATGTGGTGTAATATAGTTAGTATGTAGTAATAAAGTTCCCAACTTTTTAAGAAAGAAAAAAAAAGAAAAGCAATAGGGAGCTACAGAAGGTTTTGGGGAGAGGAGTAATGACAGAGAATTTTAAGAATATTAGCTTATAGAATATAGACTGAGGTGGGGAGAGGGTGGAAGCAGGGAGCCTCTGGGAGGGGTCCCCCTCAAGACTCCGTTCCGTTTAGTGCAGTCCAACTCTCAGCATCTACTTATTGATTATCTTCTCGGTGAATAGCAAGAGATTAGCCCAGAGACACGGTGGGGTCCACTAGAGCAGGCCCTGGAGAGGGACACTGAGCCCTTGCCGGAGACCACAGGGCCATACATTTGGGGCTGGAAGGGAGGTGAATACTCTGCATAAATAACTAGGACACCCAAAATTATTGTGAATTGCCCGCATTTTGAATCAGCTCTGCATAGGCTACCTCCACTGAGCAGAATGTAGGCACCTTGAGGACAAGGATTGTTTTCTTTGTCTTTATCCTTGGAACCTAGGACAATGCCGACATATAGCACGCGCTCAATAAATGGTGATTGAAACAGGATCACAGATCTAGAGTTGGAAGGGACTTCAGAGGCTGAAACACTTCATTTTCTAGATGAGGAAAATGAGGCTCAGGGAGGTTTAAAAGGTCACAGCAGCAACAGGCATCAGAGATGGATTTGAACCCAGGCCTCCTTACTCCAGAGTCAGTCTTAACACTTCGCCTTCCATCTGAACTGAAATGAATGAATGAATAGCTTTGCTATGAGACCGGCAGATAACTGGTAAAACATGACCATCTACGAAGGCACATAGTCAGCCTACAACAGCCTGAATGACTCCGGACCAGGGGCATGAACAGCAATACAGTGGGGCAGGCAGGACTCTCAACAGAGGATTCCCACAGCTAATTAAAGCACACGGAGGAATTCTGACAGGCTGGGGAAACTGGAAGATGCCACCAGTGCAAATGCGCAAGACCTTGGAAACCAGGTGACAACCCAGCCACCAACCTGTGCCGTCACGTCATACTTCTAGCTCAGTCCCAAGTTATCACCTGGAAACTTGCTTCTCTGCAAGATGGGGGGGGCAAACCTGTGCCTCGCCTGGGGTGGGACAGAGGGATCATGGGAACACTGATTTCAGAGACTGAAGGGATCTCAGAAGTCAGCCAGCATAATGACAGCTTCATTTTACAGTTGGGGAAACTGAGGCCCAGAGATGTCAAAGGATTATAGAATGCTATCACAGGAGATTTTAGGATCATAGATTATAAGAAAAAAAAGGGAGGGTTTCAAGGGGACTTAAGGGAGGAGGGGGGAACGGCGTTACTGAGCCCAAAGTCAGAGAGACCTGAGTTCACATCCAATCCTGGACACATATGAGCTGTGTGACCCTGGGTGAGTCACTCAGCCTTTGTGTGCCTCAGATTCCTCATCTATAAAATGGGGATAATAATAGTACCCATCTTTCCAGGGTTGTTGTGAGGATCTAATGAGATAATATCTGTAAAGTGTTTAGCATGATGCCCGCACACAGTAGGTGTTTAATAAATGCTTGTTCTCTTCCCCTGTGAATATATTTTACCATTTTGATGATGGTATTTCAATATAATCGGTTTCCTCTGTAATACCATGCACCTTATTTTGTGCATTTAGGAACACTGCTCAGAGAAGGGGTCTGGGACAAAAACAGATTGAGAGCACCTGACATGTGGTCTAACCTGCTTATTTCACAGGTGAGGAGATGAGAGCCTAGAGACATCACAGGATTCTTGGATCATAGACCAAGAGACAGAAGGGACCTTGGAGATCATCTCACCCAGTCCCCTCAATTTACAGATGAGGAACCCAATGAGAGAGAAGCCAACAGGAAGGTATACTCTTGACCTTGTTGAGTCAAGGGGCTTGCTTGCTTAGGATCTGGGTAAACACTTCCAATAAAATCTATACATACACAGCTTTCACAGACTACGCGTGTGCATTTTCCTTTGCAAAGTCAGCAGAGTGCCAACAGAAGTGGGGAATCTGGGGCTTATTACAAGTCAAAAAAGAGATCGGACCTTGGGTATGTAACCTGTTCACACCCAGCCCGTGCACAAGAACAAAGGAGACCTCCTCAAAATGGATGCTAGGGGATGAGGTGCAAACCCAGAGTGAGCTGTGGAGCTCCTAGTGGGCAGGGCCTCCCCATCACCTCACTAAGAGAAGCTAGGAGGACCTGGGAGATCATTACGCCTATCAATCCAAAGACCTGGAGGGCTGAAGGGGGCCAGCGGAGATGGGAGAAGCCAAAGCAGGTCTCCTGGCTTCCTGTCTGGAGCTCTTCCCACCACATCCCACTCCAGGCTACCAAGGCTTCAGGCAGCTCTGGGATGAGAGGCCGGTGGCATTGTAGCACAAGGGCTTTTAAGGTGGTGAAGGGGCCTGGCCATCAGCCCTTGGGAGGGTCAGCTGAAGGAAGTGAGAATGTTTAATAGAGAAAAGAGAAGGCTGGCATCAAGGCTCTGGAAGGGCATTAATAAATGCTGGCTCCCTTCTCCCCCTCCCTGGTGGGAGGGTCAAGGGCTGTCACATGGGAGCGAGATTGTGGGCAGAACTTGTGGTAGCAACAGCAGAGGCAGATTTAGGATCCATGGAAAGCAAGAGGATATCAAACAAGCATTTACTAAGCACCTACTGTATGCCTGGCTCTGTGATAAGTGCATTACAGATACTGGATCCTCCCAACATTGTGGGATCCTCCAGTATCGCTGGATCCTCACAACTCTATGATTATCTCCATTTTACAGATGAGGAAACCAAGGCAGAGGCGAGGTGACTTGCCCAGGGTCACATGGCTTAGAAAGTTGTCTGAGGCCGAATTTTAGCCTGGGTCATTCTGACCCCAGACGCAGCCCTCTATCCACTGTGTGGACAGCTGCTGAGTTCCCTCAGAAGAAGAAACCTGCTAAAAATAAGACCTGCTGCAAATATGGGTTTGGATGGTTGTGGTCGCTTGGTCACTTACTTCCTATGTGGTTTGGGAGAGTTCCTCTGCCTCTCTGGGCCCTGGTTTCCTCATCTGTACCTGGATGGCCACTGGGGTCCCTTCTAGGTTTCGAGCCACAAGCCCATGACTGCCCGTCCCCACAGGCCTTCCAGAAGGGGTTTGGGTTTGTGGTCCAGGCGCATGGTGGCCTCTGAGGTCCCCTCCAGCTCCTGAGGTCCTGTAGCTCATCCCCTTGGAGAGGAAGGCCAGGCGGAAGCAACCTTCAGCCCCACCACCCCAGATCCAGAGGCTCACCTCGGCAGTGTTCCCTTGGTCCACGTTGCTGGCTTCAGAGTATTCATTGGCTGATGGCTCAGTGTACAGATTGTCTGCAACACAAAACCAGCCCCCAATGTGACCAGAGGATGCTGGGAGACTCTGGGGTTGTGTGTGTTGGGGTGGAGAGCCAGATCCCAAAGCTCCTGCCCTTCCTGACCCCCCTCCACCCTCATTCCCAGGGTGGCAGAGCCACCAATGGCCCAGTCATACCAAGGACTGCTGGACTTGTGACCTCACGCAACTCTGCCCATGGGGTAGCAGCAATCACAGGAGCTGGAACAGAGAAGAGAGGGAGGGAGACAGAAAGAGAGAAAGAGAGAGAGAAAGAAAAGGGGGAGAGAGAGAAAAGAGAGAGGAGAGAGAGAGAGAGGGAAAGAGAGAGAGAGAGAGAGAGAGAGAGAGAGAGAGAGAGAGAGAGAGAGAGAGAGAGAGAGAGAGAGATGTGAATTCCGGCCTGGCTTCTGCCCATCTCCCCCTCCCTGCCCAAGCTGAAGGCAGAGAGCATATCTGCTCATTACCATCTGATTCAGGGGTTTCGATCTTGTCCATAAGGTCATCTGAGCTCCATTTGGTGATTTCCTTGGGGAATGGCTCCTCACTGTCAGACAGGTCCTCTGGAGGGGAAAAAAGAGTGAGAGAGAGAGAAGGGGACAGGTGCATTCATGTCCCACTTGTCCAGAGGTGGTGTGGATGTGAACTCAGGTGAACATCAGTCCACGTACAGAGGGCTCTTGGTTAGAACAAAAGAAGCCCTTTCAGCTCAGCACATGATCACAGATTTAGGGGAGCGAGGCGATAAGCATTAATATAGCACCTACTATATGCCAGTCACTGCACTGAGTGCTTTACAATTATTATCTCATTCGATTCTTATCCACTACAACTTGCTACCTGGTCACTGGTGAGTTTTTTCTTCCATTCAGACACTGGTAACTGGGCTTTATCGAATCTTATTCCAGCCCTCCTTGAGAAAATGATTGCTAAGGTAGGTTTGAAAGAGTTCTGAGTTTTTGTTGTTGTTTTTGTTTGTTAGAAATTATCTTTCGTTCTCAGGCCACCTTCATATCCAAGTCCGTCCTTTCTCGGCTCAGAAATGAGCCTCTGACAAACACCATAACTCTTACGTCCACAGGCTCACGCAGTGTCAGTCTGGAGCTGCAAAGGACCTCAAAGATCGGCTTGTCCATACTCAAACCCCTTTTTCACTGAATACTTTGTCCAAAGCCCAGGGGCTGGGATTCAAATCCAGATCCTGTGACTCCCGGTATCCCGCAGGTTTACCATTCTCTCTCCAATGGCCCCTTACTCCAACATGAATCAAAGCTCTCATATAGAAGGAGATATTTGTAAAATAATTAACAACCAGATCACTCAATTAATCGGCATGTGTTTATGGAATGCCTACAGCTAGGTGGCGCCATAGTAGATAGAGCACTGGGCTTGGAATCAGGAAGACCCATCTTCCTGAGTTCAAATCCAACCTCAGACACTTACTAGCTGGGTGATCCTGGGTAAGTCACTTCACATTTGTTTGCCTCAGTTTCCTCATCTGTAAAATGAGCTGGAGAAGGAAATGACAAAACATTCTAGTATCTTTGCCAAGAAAATCCCCAATGGGGTCACAAGGAGTCGGATGTAATTGGAAAAAAAAGGACTGCATAAATACAATATGCCAGGCACTGTGCTTTAGAGTGTGAGGATCCAAAGACAAAGAATGAAACAGTTCTTGCCCTCAAGGAGCTTACATTCTTTATTACCATATAAATGTGTGTAAGAAAAAAATATAAATAATAGCATTTATTCAGAGTTATAAAGTTTGCAAAAACACTATAATAATAATAATAACAACAACATTTACATAAAGCTATGTGCCAGGCATTATTCTAAGTGCTTTACAATCATTATCTAATTTGATCTTCACAACAGCCCTGGGAAGTGGGTGCTATTATTATCCCCATTTTACAGTTGAGAAAACTGAAACAAACAGAGATTTAAGTGACTTGCCCAGGGTCACACAGCTATTAAGTATCTGAGGCCAGATCTGAACTCAGGTCTTTTTGACTCAGGGCCCAGAGCTCTCTATCCACTGTGTTCCATTTATTTTAATGCTCTACTCTGTGATTAGGCACCAATCTGCCATAAAGTTTTATTTAATTTATTTCCAAGCCATTTCTATTTTGGAAAAAGAAATGTCCAAACTAGCACAGTCCCCCATGCGCCCTCTGACATGACTCACTGCCTTGAGGCATGTGCAGGAATCTTGAACAAGGTAAAAAGGTCTAAAAATAGAGCCTGGGCTAACCAAACTTCAAAATGAACAATCAGCAACCACATCTCAATCTCCCCCCTCCCCCACTGTCTCAGAGGAATCTGGGAGGTTCCTCCCACAGAGTCTGAATTCAGACTGAACAGGTGGCAGTTTGAGTTCAGATAGAAGTGGGGCTGACCCTAGATGAACACTTTCTGGGGGTAGAAAAAGGGTATTGTCCTTAAGTGAAGGATGCCCTGATCAACACCATGGTGGGGAAGGCAGTGTAGTTTCTGGTTATCATCCTTAATCCTTTCACCTGATGAAAGACCCCTTTCTCTTTGGTCCTGATCTATCCCCTCTATCTTTCCAAGGGGCTTTGGAGAGAAATATTATTTCTTAATATTTCTAGAGAAATTACAAAATCAGATTATATATATGCTTCCCCACAGGTATATATATATATATACACACACACATATGTACATATGTATGTATGTATATATACACACATACATATTTAATACACACATGTGTATGTGTGTATAAAAGTACCAAGTAATTCAGGAAGACACTAGAAGCCAGGATGAGCTCAAGAAAGGCTTTGTGTACAAAGTGCAGTTCACTTAGCTGAGACTGAAGGAAGCCAGAGATCCTGAGAGTTGGTGGAGAAAACTCTAGTGAGGCAGTAAACACTGATGAAGCACTAGAGCCTGTGCAATAGATATCTGAAAAGAGTTAAGAGACAGCCCCTGCCCTCAGGGAGCTCCTACTCTAAAGGAGGCATGAAGCGCAGTCCTTGTAAAGACAGAACCAAGAGATAAAACACTGTTCATGGGGAACAGCAAGATGGGCTGTTGGGTGGGACTGCAGATTTTGCTAAGGTGGTGTGATGGGTAGAATGCTGGAGTCAGGAAGACCTGAGTTCGAATCCAGATTCACATACTTCTTAGCTGTGTGACTTGCCTAAGCAAGTCACTAAACTTCTCTTGTCCTCAGCTTCCTCAACTGTGTAACAGGGGATGATAACATCGCCTACCTCCCAGGATTGTTGTGAGGATCAAATATCTGTAGAGAGCAAACCCTTGAAATGCTGTTTCAAGCTAGTTATTATTATTACTATTATTAATAAGTCTAGAGAGACAGAACAGAACCAGATTGTAAATGACTTTAAATACTACTAGTATCAAGGGATTACTAGAGATTCTTGAATGATAATAGTTAGCATTTATAACAGGCTGCTAGGTGGCCCAGTGGATAGAGCACCAGGCCTGGAATCAAGTAAGACCTGAGTTCAAATCTAGCCTCAGACACGTCTTAGTTGGGTGACCCTGGGCAAGTCATTTAACCTTGTTTGCCTCAGTTTCCTCATCTGTAAAATGAGCTGGAGAAGGAAATGGCAAACCACTCCAGTGTCTTTGCTAAGAAAATCCCAAAATGGGGTCATGGAGAGTTGGACATGACTGAAATGACTCAACAACAAGAAAAAACATTTATAATATAGTAGTTTAAGGTCTGTAAAATATCCTTTACAAATATTCTCTCATTCGATCCTCACAAGAACCCTGGGAGGGGAGGTGTTCTTATTATTCCCATGATGATTAATCGGATCTTCCGGAGTCCAATCACTGCCCACTGTAGCATGCCCTCTGGCGCAGGCTGGCTGACAGAGAAATCAATTTGATGGCTGAGTGGGGGAGGCCAGAGTCATACAGCCAGGTCCTCATCGGAGTAAATGAAGAATCTCCTGAAACAGTCACAGGTATGCAAATTCATACCACTCCAAGTTTCCATTATGCAATGACATCATTACAATCATGTAAAATTTAGTAATGGCTTCTAGCCTGGTAGACCTATGTCATATGAGATGCTTCCTTAGACCTAGCTGTAATCCAGATGAGAGGCCTGATTGGAGATATGATTCCCAGCAAATGCCAACATGGCCATCAGGACTTTCCAACAGACCTTCTCAAGGAGTACGGGTCCTGATAGCTTCTCTGCAGTGCTCAGAGAAAGCACCAAAGTTGGCAAAGGGGGGAGGTGGAGGTGGGAGAGGGAGAGGAGGATGTTAAATTCCCCCTCTAATTTGTTCCTTGTTCTGCTTCAGATGGTAGCGGTCAAGTAAAAAGAGCTGAGCTCTGGTCCTCAGGCCTGGTGGTATGTACCAGCAGACCTCAGAAGCCCAAGTCACTTTGCCTAAAGGTATTTGGCTAAAGGCAATTTGCTTCAAAGTGAATTCCTGAAATGAAAAGCCTCAGGTGAGGTTTGGTGGGATGAGGTGGTGTGATGTGAGTGTGACTCTCCAAACCTGAGATAGGGGGCACACCCCTCCAAGAAGAGAGGGCTGGACTATATGAGCACTAAGGGTCCCCCTGGCTTCCATATTCATGATGTTCCTTCCTCTACATTTACCTGGAAACTCAGCTGGCACAGACCCTCATCATCCCTCACCTTGACTAGTAGATGGACTAACTGGTCTCCTTCCCTTGAGTCTCAGCTGCCAAAGTCATCTTCCTAAAGCACAGATCTGATTGAGTCAGTCTCAAGAAATTCCAGGGGCTCCCTAAAACCCTCTGGGATCAAAGACAAATTTCTGTGTTGGGTGTTTATTTTTTTTTTTTTACTTTCTCCCTGTTTATTTCTCTTTTTTGTTCTTTATTTTTAAATAATTTATTTTTTTTTAAATTTTATTACAGTTTGCATCATTCATTTCCACAAGATTTTGAGTTACATATTTTCTCCCCGTCTTTCCCCCGCCCACCACCCCAAAACAGCCA
>JAQQSU010004276.1:0-14127 GCA_028627135.1 Pseudochirops cupreus
GATATCATATCACATTCCATCTTGAGGAGAGAGGTGAGAGGGACAGGGAGAAAATTTTAATGAACATTAAGCGAACGTTCAAAACTAAAAATAAATGAATTAATAAAAAAATTTTTAAGTTACTATAGACATTATAAAATATGTGGGAGTCTACCTGCAAACACAAATCCAGGAACTATACAAACACAATTACAAAACACTTTTCACACAAATACAGTTGGATCTAAATAATTGGAGAAAAAATCAGTTGTTCATGAGCAGGCCAAGCTACTATAATAAAAATGGTAATTCTACCTAAATTTATTTACTTATTCAGTGCCATACCAATCAAAATACCAAAAATTATTTTTAGAGCTGGAAAAGTATTAACAAAAGTCATCTAGAAGAACAAAAGATCTAGAACCGCAGTTTTCAACCTGCGGGTTATGTTCAATTTGTAACAATGAAAATACATCCTGCATACCAGATGTTTACATTATGATTCATAACAGTAGCAAAATTATAGTTACCAAGTAGCAACAAAAATAATTTCATGGTTGGGGGTCACCACAACATGAGGAACTGTATTAAAGGGTCATGGCATTAGGAAGGTTGGGAACCATGGGTCTAGAATATCAAGGGAATTAGTGAGAAGAAATGCTAAGGAAGGTGGCCCAGTCATACCAGATCTTAAATTGTATTATAAAACAGCAACCACCAAAATTACATGGTATTGGCTAAGAAATAGAGTGGTAAATTAGTGGAATAGGTTAGATACATAAGACACAATAGTCAATGACTATAGTAATCTACTGTGTGATAAATCCAAAGCCACCAGCTTCTGGGATATAAACTCACCAACAAAAACTGTTGGGAAAAATAGAAAATAGCATGGCAGAATCTAGGCATAGACACACATCTTATACAAAGTACCAAGATAAAATTAAAATGGGTACATAATTTAGATATAAAGGCTTATACTATAAGCAAATTAGGAGAACAAGGACTTGTTTACTTGTCAGATCTATGGAGAAGGGAAAAATTTACAAGCAAACAAGAGCTATAGAATATTATGAAATGCAATATGGATAATTTAGATTACATTAAATAAAAAAGATTTTGCACAAATAAAGCCAATGCAACCAAGATTACAAGGGAAGAAGAAAGCTGGGAAACAATTTTTACAGCCCATGTTTCTGATAAAGTCCTCATTTATAAAATATAGAGAGAACTAACAATACAAGTTATTCCTCAAGTGACAAATGGTCAAAGGATATGAATAGCAGTTTTCAGAAGAAGAAATTAAAGCTATGTATAGTCATATGAAAAAAAGCTATAAATCACTATTGATTAGAGCAGTGGTTCTCAACCTGTGGGTCGTGACCCCTTTTGGGGTCAAAAGGCCCTTTCACAGGGGTCACAGGGGTCACCTAAGACCATCGGAAAACATATATTTCCAATGGTCTTAGGAACCGAGACATCGCTCCTCTAGCGGTCTCCAGGCGGGTCCACCCACATGCAGATACACTCACATACAAGTATTAAAGGGTTGTGGCATTAGGAAGGTTGAGAACCACTGGATTAGAAAAATGCAAATCAAAGGAATTCTAAGGTACCACATCACACTTATCAGATGGGATAACATGACAAAACAGGAAAATCATAAATTTTGGAGAAGATAAGGGAAAACTGGAACACTAATGCATTGCTGGTGGAGTTGTGAAGTGATCCAACCATTCTGGAGAGCAATTTGGAACTATACCCAAAGGGCTATAAAAATGTGCATACCATTTTACCCAACAATACCACTTCTAGGGCTATATCCCAAAGAGTTCATAAAAATGTGAAAAGGACTCACAAACATATTCATAGCAGCTCTTTTTGTGGTGGCCAAGAATTGGAAATTGAGGGGATCCCCATTAAGTGGGGAATGGCTGAACAAGTTGTCATATAAGAATATAATGGAATATTACTATGCTATAAGAAATGATGAGTGGGCAGAAAAACCTGGAAAGACATATATAAACAGATGCTAAGTGAAAGGAGTAGAACCAGGAGAACATTGTACAAATTAACAGTCATATTGTACACTGACTAACTTTCACAGACTTGACTCTTCTCAGCAATACAAAAATCTAAGACAAATCTAAAAGACTCATGACGGAAAGGGATATCCACATCCAGAGAAAGAACTATAAAGTCTGAATGCAGATTTGAAGCCTACTATTTGCTGTCTTTTGTTGTTGTTTTGTTTCTTCTTTCTTGTGGTTCCTCCCATTAGTTCTAACTCTTCTTTACAACATGACTAATGTGAAAATATGTTTAATATGAATGTATATGTGCAACCTATATCAGACTGCATGCCATCAATGATGGGGAAGGAAGAGAAGAAAATTTAAAACTCAAAAGTCCATGGAAGTGAAAGTTAAAAATTAAAAAAAGAATTTAACTTTAAGAATAAATAATTTAAAAAAGAATTGGCTCAAATAGGGAATAACATACCATCAGTTGAGCGTAGAATCTATCTTTCTTTACAGGCAAGTAGGAGAGAAGAGCCTTAGGTAAAAGAGGGAAGCCCATAGAAGGGAGGGCAGATTGGGAAAGGTGATGGTCAGAAGCAAAACATTGGTGAGGAAGTAAAGAGTGAAAGGACAGGGGTAAATAAATAGGAGGGAAAATTAGGATGGAGGGAAATAAAGCATTAGTAATTATAACTGTGAATGTGAAGGAGATTAACTCTCTCATAAAATGAAAGCAGATAGCAGAGTAGATTAAAAACCAGAATACTACAATATGTCTGTTATGGCAGAAAGGGAGTATAGACCAGCACTTTACACCATATATAAAAATATGGTCAAAATGTATACATAATTTAGATTAAAAGGGTGATACCTTAAGCAAATTAGGAGAGTAAGAAATAGTTTATCTGTCAGATCTACAGAGAAGGGATGAATTTGTGACCTAATAAGAGATCAAGAGCATTACAAAGTGTAAAATGGATAATTTTGATTATATTAAATTACAAGGTTTTTGCACAAATATAACCAATGCAACCAAGATTAGAAGGAAAGCAAAAAGTTGAGAAACAATCTTTATATAAAGTGTCTCTGATAAAGGCCTCATTTCTCAAGCACATTGAGAAATGAGTCGAATTTATAAGAATACAAGCCATTTACCCCATTGATAAATGGTCAGAGGATAAACAGGCAGTTTCTAGATAAAGAAATCAGAGTTATCTATAGTCACGTGAAAAAATGCTCTAAATCACTATTGATTAGAGAAATGCAAATTTAAAACAATTCTGCAGTACTGCCTCACACCTATCAATCAGACTGGCAAATATGATGGAAAATAATAAATGCTAGGGAAGATGTGGGAAAATCACAAGATTAGTGCACTGTTGGTGGAGTTGTGAACTGATCCAACCATTCTGGAGAGCAATTTGGAACTGTGCCCAAAGGGCTATAAAACTGTATATACCCTTTGATCCAGCAATACCACTACTAGGTCTGTATCCCAAATAGATCACAAAAAAGGGGAAAGAACCTACATATATGAAAATATTTATGGTCACTCTTTTTGTGGTGGCAAATAATCAGAAATTGAGGGGATGGCCATCAGTTGTAGAATGGTGGAACAAGCTGTCAAAAGTGATGGAATGGAATACCACTGTGTTATAAGAAATGATGCACAGATTTTAGAAAAATCTGGAAAGACCTATATGAACTGATGCTCGGTGGAATGAGCAGAACCAGGAAAATATTGTACACAGTATCATCAACCTTACTTGATGATCACCTATGAATGGCTTAGCTCTTCTCAGCAATGCAATGATCCAAGACAATTCAAAAAGAACTCTTGATGGAATATGCTATTCACATCAGAGAAAGAACTCATAGAGTCTGGATGCAGATCAAAGCATACTATTTTCCCTTCCTTTATTTCTTTTGTGGTTCTTTTCTTTTGGCCTGTTTCTTCTTTCACAATATGACTAATATGGAAAAATCGTTTCAATTATTATATACACATAATATATACAAAATTTCTTACTCTCTTAGGAGGGAGTTAGTGAGGGAGAGAGGAAGACAATTTGGAACTCAACATTTTTAGAAAACAAATGTTAAAAAGTCTTTACATTTGATTGGAAAAAATAAAATACTACTAAAAATAACAAATGCTTACTTATAAAGTAATATTATTCTTGTGGAGATAGTGTGCTGTTCAAAAATAAGTTCAAATAAGTTAAGAACTAGTTTCCCTAGGGATGGCTAGGTAGCACAGTGAATAGAGCACTGACCCTGGAGTCAGGAGGACCTGAGTTCAAATTCTGCCTCATCCACTTAACACTTACTAGCCATGTGACCTTGGGCAAGTCACTTAACCCCAATTGCCCTGTATTCCCCCTCAAAAAAAAAAAAGAATATTTTTCTAAAAACAAAAAAGAACTAGTTTCCCTGACAGTATCAAATAATGTTTTTTAGAAGTCCAATGTTGACTTAGTAGAATAGTCTTTAGCAAAACGTCCCACTGATCTGTGCTTGGCTCTGTGCTGTTTAACATTTATATCGGTGATCTAGATAAAGGCATAGATGTCATACACATCGAATTTGCAGATGACAAAGCTGGAAAAGATAACTAATGTGCCAGATGATAAATTTAAAAAGATCTTGCCAAACTAGAGCAATGAATTTCATCTAATTAGATTAAATTGAATAGGGATCAATGTAAAGTCTTGCACATAGGTTAAAAAAAAAATTTGACAAGTCTAGTATTGAGGAGGTAGTGTATGATAGCAGTTTTCTGAAGGAAAAACAATTGGGTAGTTTTCACAAGCCCAATGTGTATTAGCACTGTGATATGGCAGTCAAAAAAAAATGAATGTGATCTTGACAGCTTCCCAGACTAAAAGGAAGAGAGTCCCTCTATCAGTGCTCTGCTCAAGGCACAAGATATCTATAGTATTGTATTCTGTTCCAAGCATCACCATTTAAGGTCGCTGATAGATTGGAGAGCTTGCAGAGGCAGCAATCAGGATGGCCAAAGGTCTTGAATTCAAGTAGTATGAGGATTGGCTAAAAGAAGTAAAGATGTTTATCCTGCAGAATACTCATGATCCCTGTTCTCAAATATATAAAGAGGGATTGGATAAAAGAGGAATTAGGCTCCTTCAATTTGTCCCCAGAGAGAAGATCCAGAAGGAATATGTAGAAGTTGCAAAGAGACAAATTTAGACTCCATATCATGAAATGCTTTCTGCTGTTTAATACTGTCCAAAATTGGACATGGGTTACCTCTAAAGAGAAGAGAAGGGAATAAGTACTTATATAGCACCTACCATGTGTCAAGCAAAGTAATAATTTCTTTTACAAGTAATACCTTATTTGATCTTCACACCTTTCCTATGAGGTGGGTGCCATCATTACCATTTTATAGTTGAAACAACAAAGGCTAACTGACTTGCTCTGGGGTCACACAGCTAATACATACCTGAAGCAGGATTTGAATTCAGCTCTTCCTGACTACAGGTTTAGCATTCTATCTGCTGTGTTTCTAATTGCCTCTTAATGGGGGTGGATTTTCCCTTCTTGGAGGTCTTTGAGCAGCAGTTGGAGGGTCATTCATAGCAGGTCATTTATAGTAGGCATTTTTTCAGGTTTGAGTTAAAATATGTGGCTCCTGAGGTCCATTCCCAAGACTGAAACCTTCAGATTAATTGTTGTTTATTACATTACCTTTTTATCCTGTTCCTTTTTGACTACTGTTAAAATGAGTTGGCATTCACTGGTTACATTCATTATATGACAGCAGAGCAAGTTTTCCCAGAAGTATAATGAATAGAAGAAAAACTAGTCTGGGATTTAGAAATTGGTGTAGATGAGTCCCCAGATAGAAAATACATATGCCAGTAGATTTGGAGAATAGACGCTATTCCTATTCTTAGTTGTACTTAGACTTTGATTAATTCAAATCAATTCAAAAATTTATTAAACAACTCATACATGCCAAGAACTGTACTAGGTTGTACAGATACAAAGACAAATACTCAAATAGCCCCAGTCCTTAAGGAGTTCATATTCTATTGGTGGGAGACTAATTTAAACTGGCAAATATAAAATTAACACACAGGAATTGAGGGAAATATTTAAAAACTGGGAAACTTTGGAAAGGCCTTTGTAAGATGTGATGTTAGATCATATAACATTAGATTATTCTTAGAAGAGAGCTTAAGGTTTTAAAAGGCAGATATGAAAAAGGAAAGTGTCCTAGGAATGAAATACATCCTGGGCAGGGGCACAGAAGAAGAAGAAAGAATAAAACTATATTGTGAAGGACTTTAATGTGAAAAGGGAGTTTGAGTTTTGTCCTGAAGGAAATAGAGAGCCACTAGAAGTCACAGAGCAATGGAGTAAGGTCAGATTTGGGCTTCAAGAACATTAATTTTGTACCATATCAGTTAGAGAGGGGAGAGTATAGAGGCAAGTTGAGCAAGAGGGCTTGTATTTGTTTTAGTTTGTTTTCAAGATGAGAGAGATTTGGGCATGTTTGTAAACAGCAGGGAAGGAGCCAAAAGAACGAGATTAGAATAATGGTCTTGAATGACTTGAGCTGGTTGATGGGAAGAGCAGTCATAAAATGATGGAATTATTGTAAATTGCTTTCTATATATTATAAATCTGTCTTAATTAGTAACCATTTATAATGTAATTTATGAAGGCAAAAGGGGAAATGAATGCTGAATTAAGCATACTGAGATACAGTCATATGAATGAAATGAAAACGGAAAAGCTATGGCTATATCATGAGCTGAAGAGGGCTGAACATGAACAAGACTGGCTGGGGAAAAAAATTCTTGCCCCATGTGCCTTATTTAGGAATACATTGTGAGGAAATGACAGGAGCCAACAGACTAGACAGGCTTAAGGCAATCAGAGATATACTAGCTAATTTTAAGTTAAGATATAGTCACAAGACAATGGCTGCTTCTGTAAGTTCAACCCAAAACTAGTGCAAACACATGTTTACTATAATTTTTAGTTGAATTAAGTAGCCATAGGCTGGTATATGGTAAAAGCATAAAGCAGACAGATAACCTGCTAGAATCATATCTAGATCTAAATCTGTATACACATACATACACATAAATATATAGACACATATATACACATATATACACACATACATGAATATGGTGCCACAACAGCTGGTTAACATGATCCTTCCTGACTCCATTTTTTCACGTTGTTGTTGTTGCTGCAATTGTCTTAGAAAGTTGTTTGCATTCACTGAAAAGTTAAACAACTTGGCCAGATAATATAGCCAATATATGAACAAGACAGGCATTGAGCCCAGGCCTTTTCGACTCCAAGGCCAGGTTCTTCATAAATTATGCAACATTGCCTCTCTATACTTTTCTTCACCTGTTAATGTTACCTTTGCATTTACCCCATTACTCCATTCCTATCTGCCTCCTGTTAACCTCTCCCCTTCTGAACAAAAAAAGAGAACAAGTATATTTTCTCATTCTCATCAAAATTTAAAGCCTACAACTCTTTTGGATTGTAGGGACAAGAGCTTTATGGGATGGATATTTTAGGAAGCAGCTCAGACTATTAAAAAACAAAAACTGATATCCATGGACAGGAGATAAATTGTTTGCTTGTTTCCCAAATCATGGATCTTACAATATAGAAAACAAAATTATCTTCCTTTCTTCAAGGATAGAAAACAAAAATTGGGAAGAAGATATAGAGAAAAAGTTTTATATATATATACATACACACATATATATATGTAAAAATTATATGATATATTATAATGTATAATATATAATTATAATAATTATATATGCACACATATATGTGTCTTTAAATCCATACACATGTAGAAATACAGTATATAATCTATACTGGACAAAGACATACTACTCAGTGAATATTATTACACATAGGAGGAATTCAGAGCAACATAGAAAGACATAGAATTGATACAGTGCAAAGAAAGAACAATGAGGAGAAAAACAAAATGACAATTATAATTTAAATGAAAATATTAAAAGACATCAGAAATTATATTAATATAATGGTCCATTTTGCTTCAAGAGAATGGATGATTAAACATACTCCCAACTTTTCCATAGAGAAGCCTCAAAATACATGTCAAATATAATTCAGAAGCAGTATGACATACTATAAGAGTGCATTGGATTTGAAGTCAATCTTCCTTAGACACTAATTAAACATGTGACCCTGAATAAGTCACTGAAACTCTTGAGCTTCAGTTTTCTCACCTGTTAAATAGCAGGGTTGGATTAAATGGCATCTAAGGACCTTTCTGACCCTATGATCCTGGGAACTTTTGATCTCTATCAGTTCCTGTTGTTTTGTAAATTGATTCTGCTTTAATTTTTTTTCCTCTTTTTTGTTTTAATAAGCAGAATTACTAGTAATTGACTGTGGTTTTAAAAAAAATCAGTAAAATATTTAAGAATTAAATTAAATTCCTAGAATCTAATTGATTGCTTATTTATTATGATTACAACTATTTAAATTTCAAAGGCTAGAGTGGACAGAGAGAGACCAGAAGAAGATAACAAGAGTCCAGAGTTGAATTGAGTTCCATAGGACAAGAAAATCTTTTTATTGGTTTTCCTGGACAACTTCATCTCAAGACCTCACTGCCAGAATGTAAAGAGACAAAAAACTCCACCAGTCACCACAGTCATTTTAATACCTCGGCACTTGGGTTGCATTTGCAGAAAGCAACTAATTATTCCACATAGTCCCCCTGTGAGGCAGTCATTGCCAGAAGATGTGGGAAGCCTCCCGTAAACAATTTCAGCCGTCATGTGTATACACGATGCATTATGGAACAGATGTGCTCATCTAATTTAATTTGGGGAGGGGAAAAGGCTTGACTGAAAGCAAACAGCTTATGCCTTGATGTGGGATTTCTGCAGAGCTGCCTGCCCAAAGTTTCCAGAGTGGACACTTTTCTTCAGAGCATTGATACACCAGTAGATAAGTATAATACTTACAATGGAAAAAAAATTAGAAATGAACACACAAAATGAATTGATTTATTTCTTTTAGGTGCCATCTTCTTACCTGCAGTAGTGTTCATGAAGTAGCATTCACTGTACTAGCCCTCTTGAACTCTCCCAGTTTAGTAAAATAGAGGACATACTGGACTTGCAGTCAGGAAGACCTTGAGTCTTCTTGAGTCAGGTAGTCACTAAGTGACCCTGGACAAGTCCTTTAACTTGAGTACCCTGCTCTGTATGACGGGGTTAATAACAGATTGTTATGGAGAAAAAATAACGTAAGGAAACTATTTTTTTGAAATTTAAAGTGGCATGTAAACTAACTATATGCATCACCATTATTATTCTCCAAAAACTAGCCAGAAATCTTGCAGAGTAGCATGACCTTGAAATAAAGGCAAGAAGACTACAGGACAAATTTGCTATTCTTCAGTCTCAAATACAGAACAACCTGATGCAAGATGTCAAGGAAAACAATAGCTTGTTAACAGAGGCTTTCAATAATTTATGAAGAGGTTAAGATAACAGGTTTACTCAGACACTGAGGTGGGTGGTTTTACTTATGTATTTTTTCCCCAGAGATAGGGCAGCACTTCATAAATATTAGCTTATTAATATTCCCAGCACTTCTCTTGGCTCAGGTTTGATGGAAAGAAGCATCATTTCAGTTGTGCAGTTAGAGAAAAATGAGAGCACAAGTTTCTTACTCTCCAGCCAGAAAACTTTGCCCAGATCCCTGAGACAAATGGCTCATTTAAAACCAAATGATATCCAAGTGTTACTTCTTGCAGAACAGATGATTGAAGAGGCCAAAGGATGAAGTCCCTTTGCCATAGCTCCTCTTTACAGATAAAATGGTGTGATTGTTTGGTATAATGGGCTATGACTAGAGAATTAGTTGGGGTATCTTGGCATATAAAAACTCTGGGACATTTGATGAGAGGCTATTTGGGCTTTGCCTCTAATAGTCACAAAATGCTTGGTACTTCTTTGATTTCTGCTTATCTGAATGCAAACTATAACATGATATTCTAAGAAAAAAAAATCAAGCTTGTTTATGAATAAAACACTATTTGGACTCCTTTGGAATAGAACTAATTAAAATCTCAATAAAAGGGTCGACATGAGCATGAAAAATTGTACAATAGAATTGAAGAATGATTTAAATCTGCCCCCCTATGTCTCTCAGGATTATTGCCAAGGGTATGTAAATCACACAACCATGTAGTGGTTCAATATTCATCATCTAGAATTAATGGCAGCCCATGGAAACCTACTGAGACCAAATCCAATAGCAATTCCAGAGAATAATAAACTTAAATTGTTATAATGCAGCATAATGTCAGTTCTTGACCTTTAAAGCAGAATTTGATCAGCCCCATGTGGTAATGGAAAGAGACCTGGCAGAGGGAAGAGTTTTGGGTTCTAGTCCCAGCTTGACCACTAGTTATGCAGTTTTAACAGCCTGAATTCCCTTTCTGAAATTCAGTTTATTTATCTGAACTATATAATTTATATGTTCTGCTCAAAACTTAAACAAGTCAATGTTGAACAAACTTTATTCTCTAGACCTTTGTCTGTACTTAATGATAAGTAATATATTTTATGCTCAGACCTAATGATTTATAAAGCACATTCAGTGGTTTTTTTTCTTCTTTTCTTTCTTGATAAAATTGTTCTTAAAAGATGTTGTGCTGCTAACCAGAAAAAAAAAAGTTCTTCATCCATGACAAATAATGTAGATTAAATCTTTCTTCTCTCCCAGCCCAGCCACACATTTGTCCTCAGGCATCAGTAAACTCCTTAGCATTTCTCACAAAAGGTCAAATAAGATCTATATAAGGGTACTATTCCACAGGACTGAAATCATCAGGTCAACTTATATGAACCAGAGAAATGTTCCAGTCTCACATCACTAATTTCCTGTTGGGCATTTCTAATGGAATGTCCCATAAGTATATCAAGCTACAAAACAACTCAAAATTTTTCCCCTCAAATCCTCACCTCTTCCTAATTTCTCTATTTCTGTTCCATCCTTCCATGTTGGCAACCTCAGAATCAGTCTCAAATCCTGAACCTCCTTCATTGTACATGTTCATCCATGTCAAATGTTCCGAATCACTATTGATCAGAGAGTAACAAAGTAAGAGAACATTGAGATACCATCTCACATCTATCATATTGGCTAATGTGACAGAAATGGAAAATAACAAATTCTGGAAGGGAAGGGGAGAAATAAGGACATTAATGCAGTAGTGGTGGGATTGTGAACTGATGCAACCACTACATATAGCAGCTTTTTTTGTGGTGGCAACAAATTGGAAATTGAGGGAATGCCCATCAATTAGGGAATGATTGAAATTACCTGCACATGATCTCTCATATGTATCCCTTTCCCTCAATTCACAGAGCCACCATCTTAGTTCAGGCTTTTATCATCTCTTAACTATACTACCTGCAATATTCTCCTAATCCATCCTTCTGTTTCAAGCCTTTTTTCTTTCCAACTCATTCTGCATACAACTGACAAAACAATATTTTAGAAACACAGTTTCCAGAATATGATTCCCCTTCTCAAGATGTTCTAGTGGCTCCTTTTGCCTCTAGGAGAAAAACACAAACTATTCTATTTAACATTTAAAATGTTTCCTGAGCAATCTACATGGCTATCTTTCTTTTTCATTTTTGGTTTTCTTTCTTTTTTCCCATTGTTCACTCCATTGATTACAACCCTTCAATACAACCAGACTATTGTACAATGTGAAAGTATTTGCAGATCCTGTACTTGATTGCACGCCACCATGGGATGGGGGGAAGGGAGGGGAGAAAATTTGAAACTCAAGGGATTGTGGAACTGAATCTTGTAAATTAAAAGTAAATAAATGAGTCAATGAAAATTTTAAAAATAAAATAAAATAAAATAAAAATGTTTCCTGACCTGCCTTTGTCCTACCTTTCCAGACTTGTTGCACATTCCTTTCCTTCACATACTCTACATTCTATTCCAAATTAGCCTAATGATCATTGCCTGAATACAAAATTCCATCTCCAGTCTCTGAGTCTTTGCACAGGCTGATGCCTAAGCCTGGAATACTCTCCCTCTGCATTTAGGATTTAAGCATGTTCAAAAAGCTCAGATCCAGTGCCACCTCCTACACAAAACCTATCTTGATCATCCTTATTTTTTATTTATAAGTATATTTTAATTTATTTCATTAAATATTTCTGTCATATTTTAAATTTTTTTCACATTATTTTTTAAATTTTGAGTTGCAAATTCTCTCTCATTCATCCTTTACCCCTTGAGAGGGCAATATGATTTCAATTATACATGTGAAGCTATGGAAAACATTTCCTCATTAGCCATGTTGCAAAAGATCACATATACACTAGAAAAATAAAGTGTGAAAAAGTATGCTTCAATCTGCACCCAAGAGTTCATCAGTTGTCTCTTTCTGGAGATAAATAGCGTTTTTCATCATGGGTCCTTTCTTACATCATTGTCTTGATCAAAGTAATTAAGTCCTTCACAGTTGGTCATCTTTATAATATTGATGTTACTGTGTACAGTTCCGCTTTTACTCATTTCGTTTTGCATCAGTTTATATACATGACTTACTAGGTTTTTCTGAAACCATTCAACTCATCATTGCTTATAGCACAGTAGTATTCCATTACAATCATATACCACAACTTGTTCAGTCATTCCTGACTTGAGGGGAATCTCCTCAGTTTCTAATTCTTTGTCAACACACACACACAAAAGAGCTGCTATAAATATTTTTTGTGCAAATAGTTCATTTTCCTTTTCCTTGGATCTCTTTGAAATATAGACCTAATAATGGCATTGCTGGGTTAAAGGGTATGCCCAGTTTTGCAACGCTTTGGGCATAGTTTCAAATTGTTCTCTAGAATGTTTGGATCAGTTCACAATTCCACCAACAGTGCATTACTATCCCTATTTCTCTACAGTCCCTCCAGCATTTGCCATTTTCATTTTCTGTCATGTTAGTTGATATGACATGTATGAGATAGTATCTCAGAATTCTTTTAATTTGTGACTCTTGGTGAGTTAGAGCATACTTTGACACAGAATATTAATAGCTTTGCTTTCTTCTGGAAACTATTCCTATCCATTGATCGTTTATCAGCTGATGAAAGGTTTATATTTTTTATAAATATACTCAGTTCTCTATATATTTGACAAAAGAGGTTTTTTCAGAGAAACTTGCTATAAATGTTTTTCTCCAGTTTCCTACTTTCTGTCTAATTTGGGCTGTATTAGTTGTGTCTATACAAAAATGTCTCCTGGTGATACCATAGAAACTAGCTCTTCTATCCAAAAACTTTTTCCTTTCACGTAATTAGAATTATCCATTTTACTTCCCATGATATTCCCTCTTTTATTTGGTCATAAATTCTGCCCGAATTCACAAATATGACAGGTAAATTTGTGTGTTCTCCTTTAACTTACATTACCCTTTATGTGTAAATAATTTACCCATTTTGACCTTGTTGGTCTATTGTGTGAGATGTTTTTCTATGTCTAGTTTTTTTTATTAATTTTCATCTTTTCAAATTGCTTTCCAGTTTTCCAAGCAATTTTTATCAACTGTTAAATTTGGACCCAAAATCTTGAAACTTTGGATTTATCAAACATTAGATTACTTTGGTCATTTACTACTATGTATTGTGTACCTAATCTCTCCCACTGATCCACCACTTCACCTAACTGGTACCAAGTTGTTCTGATTAATACTGCTTTATAAAATAGTTTGAAATCTGGTAGTGCTAGACTGCCTTCCTTTAATTTTTTTCATTTATTCCCTTAATATTCTTAACATTTTTTTTCTCCCAGATAAATTCTGTTATAATTTTTCCTACCCCTTTAAAATAATTCTTTGGGAGTTTGACTGACATGGCACTGATTAAATTTAATTAAGAATTGTCATTTTTTATTATATTGGCTTGGCCTACCCATGAGCAATGAATATTTCTCCAGTTGTTTAAATCTGCCCCTTTTATGTGAAAATTTTTCTAATTGTGTTGTTAAAGTCCATATATTTGTCTTACCAGGTGGACTTCCAAGTATTTCATATTATCTGCAA
>JAQQSU010004277.1:0-14126 GCA_028627135.1 Pseudochirops cupreus
CAATCGTTAATGTCTGCAAAGTTCCTTGCAAACTTTAAAGCACTACATGAATGCTAGCTAGCTATTATATATTTGACATGTAAATGGTAATTTACATGCTGTTTCTCCCATTCAAATTTGGGCTCCTAGAGAGCAGGGATTGTTTTTGCTTTTCCTTGTATCCTCAGAACTTGAGACAATGTCTGGCACTGACTGAAGGGGATCTGATTACAAGCCACAGTTTCAGACCTTCCACCTTAGTGAATTCTACTGATTATTGCATTAGATAAGAAATACTGAATTACTTAAATGTTGCTTCAGCTCCATTTCTTCTGTTGAAGGTTTTGTGTTGCAGTTGACATTTGGTGTGGGCCTATGCCTATGCCACCCATGCCAAATGTATTTTCTAACTGAGAAGTTTCCATTTTATCTAACAAATATGGGCATAAAGTAATATGTTGCAACTACTGTATTATTGATAATGATATGCTAATGTTATTAGTAAATGCACACTTGAAATAGCATGTCAGTGATAGCTGAAAGATTATGGGAAAAGAGAAGACTGTACAACTGGACAGATGTCTCAACTTCCAAAACTGGAAAGAAAACAGAGTCTACAAACTACAAACTACAGTTCAGCAACTTTGATTTTAATTCCTTAGAACAATAAAAAATTGGTCATTAAAGAGACAGCTAAATGTTAAAGAGGTATCTCTTTAATAACAGGCTATTAAAGAGACATCTTGAAAAGGAAGCAGGAATTTAAAAAAAACAACAACCCAGCATGGCTTCATCAAGAACGATTTCCTTCCTGACAGGTTTAGTAACCTAGTACATCAGGGGAATTCTATACCTATTAACATGCCTAGAGTTCAGCAAGACATCTAAAATTCTTCATCTTTGAACCATTTTTAGCTTTAAATTATTAAAGTATCTCTTCTCATAAAGTATCTCTAAAAGATAAAATTTAAGGTTCCCCCCATAGAAGAGGTGGAAATATATAGCCTAGACAGTAATAAAATTAGATTGATTGAGAGCTAGTGAAAAAGCCATGTTCTAAATTCTTATTAACGGATCCATTATCACTTTGGCAAGAAGTCACCTATAGTATCCAAAAGGATCTGTACATGAGTCTGTATTCTTTGACATTTTTATTAATAAACTGAAATAAGGCAAAGATGGCATGTTCGTAATATTTTTCGGTGACACAGATCTGGAAGGGATAAATAATACACCATGGGTGTCAGGATTCAAAAGGAACTTGGCAGGCTAGAGGAGGGATGGGGAACCTGTGGCCTTGAGGCCACAAGTGGCTCTCTAGGTCCTCAAGTGCAGCCCTTTGACTGAATACAAATTTCAAAGTTCCTCACCTCTGAGCTGGAGAATTGGATTGACTTTAAAAAGGTGAAATTCAGTGGAAAAAATTTAGTCTTACACTGAGGATCAAAAAATCAATTTCTCACATGAAAATACAAAATGAAAACTGCCAAATTGACATTTAATACAGACCACATATAAGCTGTTTAAGGGCCAGGACTGTTCCATTTGTACTGTTGTATTATCTTAAGCTTAGCTTAATAAATGCTTTTTGAATTGAATATGATCAACACTGCAGTGGCCTCTGCACAGAGTGAAGCCCATGGAGGGTACAGCAGATGCTAAGCAGCTAAGAGCCAGTGAGGCAGCAGCAACAGACGGCCTAAGTGGCTGGTGGAAGGATTTTCTAACATTCACTTGCCCCAGGATACCTGTTAGACCATAAGGGGTTAACGATGAAGGTTGGCATTTAAGTCTGCTTTAAAGTTTGCAAAGCCCTCTGCATAAATGATCTCATTTCAGCCTCACAACCCTGTGTAGGAGGCATTACAGGTCTATCATTATCCCATTTTACACAGGAGAAAACTTTTCAACTTGGTAGGGTCACATTGCTAGCAAACGTCAGGGAGAGGATTTGAACCCACCTTTCCCTGTCTCCGAGTTCACTGCGGCCAGCCACAGGCTCCCCACCAGTGACAGACCCAGGGTTTTCCCCCTTTCACACACAGTCATCCCCCACCTTGCTGCTTCATTTACCTTGGGCCCCAGATTGGCAGAACTGGAAGGACCTTCAAACAACTACCTTTTTCCAGAGGAGAAACTGAGTCCCAGAGGTTAGGAGGGGCTTGTCCAAGGTCACACTGTGACTAAGTGGCAGGGTCGAGACCCAGAGATCAGCGCCTCCCAGGATAGGGCTCTTCTCGCTGCCCACACCCCCAAACACACCCGGCCCTCAGATCGACCCCGACCCGGACTCACCGTCGGCTCCAGGGGCGCCGCGTCCTGGGCCTGGGGAACAGGAAGATCTGTTTGTAAACACAATTAAAGGGGGCGAACTCGGTAGAAACCAGATGAACCAGGGCTGGAAGCAGCTCCCGACTCTGCGACCGTTCTAGGATGCCTGGAGGACTCAAGAATCTCTATGGCCCTGCCCAACCCTCTTCTTGCAAGCCTAGGAGCAGGCAAGAGCACAGAGCAGGCACTGCAGGGAGGAAGACCTCAGTAAATCTCTCCCTCTCCGGCCGCTCCCGAGAGTGCTCACGTCACTTGCCTTCCTCCTGACGCCCTGACCCCGGACATTTAGTCTTAGGGGGAGCCTTACCATCAGGTTGCACAAAGCTGTAGGAGGATGGAGGCCACTTGCATTTTCTGCCCCTCACTCCCGCCAAAGGTTAACAACTGCCCATCAAAAGATCAGCCAATCATTGATCTCACTGAACCTCAGCATCACAGACTCAGCACAAGAAAGCTCCTCAGAGGTCATCTAGTCCAACCTGTACTTGGACCTGAATCCCCTCTGCAATATGCCCTACACATGGCCATCTGGCCTTTGAAGACCTACTGCTACCTCCAGAGACAGCTCATTCCTCTTTGGGAAACCTCTAATTGTTCGAAAGTTTCCGGTAACAACGAACCTATTTTTCTCTCTGCAATTTCCACTCACTGCTCCTAGAAGGAATTCAGGATCATCAAGAAAGGCTGAAACTTGAAGAAAGTCAGGAAAGACAGGAGGGCAAGATCAAGTTGGGAGAGCAGGCGCCAAAACCCCACCCAAAAGCACAGAATTGGGGGAGGGACCCTGGCCCTGGCACAGGATCTAGATTAAGGTATTAAAGCTGGAGGGATAAGAAACCAAAAAAGAAAGCTACCACAATAAAAAATGACTGCAAATCTAGACTTTGCCCAAAAGACGAGCATAATTCTTTAACAACAAGCGGAGACACGGAGTAGGTAAAAGTGGATTTTCCACAAGAACTACATGAATATCTAGAAGAAATGAAAATAAAGACTAATATAAAAATTCTAGGGAAAAGAATTGGAATAAGAATAAATAGAAATCTCACCGAAGTAACAGATTTCATGAAAATTAAAAGACCAAACAGTATTCACTGACTTCACGCAACAAGAATATAAAAATAAAGTAAAAACAAAGAAAATGTAGAAGAAAATGTAAAAGCCATGATTTTGGGGGGGAAAGTGAGTATACGATACTTAAATGAATAGGATTTTAAAGAATCGAGTATGTTTGTAGACAGACGGGAAAGAACCACAGGGAGGAAGCAGCGGGGGGGGGGGGGGGGGAGGATGACGGTGAAGGGGCGCAAGAAGAGCATGGACTCCAAGGCCAGGAGCTCCTGCTGGAGGGGCTGGGATCCAGGAACAGGAGTAGGGACAAACGTGAGTCCGAAGAAGTTGACCCCTCGGGCCAGAGCCTGGGTTCGAATTCTATTTCTACTACAAACAGCCTGCGGAGCCTCTTCCTAAGACCTCAGCCCTTTCCAGAGCTCGTCCCCAGTACCACCGGCCCCCTCCAGGTACCGCTGCATTTTAGGTTACCTCCTGGGCAGAGAGGACAGCAGGCAGCAACAAGCACACACGCAGCCCTCACAGCTCTTACCCCCTGCCCCCAGACTGCCTGACTCACCCTAGCCGGCTCAGCTCAACTCCGAAAACCAGAAGCGACGCCACAGTGGCCCGCCCCGCCCCCTTCCTCCGCTCGGCCACTCTAGGGCAGAATCGAAGCCTCTAGGACCCAGCGCCTCGCAACCTGTGGGTCGGGACTCCCAGAGACCCTTTCACAGGGGTCGCCTAAACCCATCGGAAAACGCATATTTCCGATGGTCTTAGGAACCGCTCCTCTGTCAGTCTCCTGGCGGGTCCGTCCATATGCAGATACGCCCACATTCGAGTATTAAAGGGGCGAGGCATTAGGAAGGTTGAGAACCACTGCGTCTAGGCAGTAGGAGGCCTTGAGTCTCCCTGTTTCGTGTCCCTAAGGTAGCACTTTGACCCTGTATTGGGATCACTGGGGAGAGACCATCTTAGAGGGGGCTGTGTGGTGACAAGAAAACAACTCTTGGGGAATAGCGCGAGAAAGGCTCAGGAGCCCAGGATACTTGAATTAAAGACTCTATTCATCCATGGCTGAGGCGGCTCCTGCAAGGCTTTGTCCCCGCAGATAGATCCTCACCTCATCACTAGATCACTTTTTTGGACATCCTCACACTAGAACACTTTTTTAAAAAAAATTTTCTTATACTTTACAACATTCAGTTTCACAATCCCTTTCATTCCAGATTTTCTCTCCCTTCCCCTTCTTGCCCCCTCCCACCCATGGCAGCATGCAATCAAATATAGGTTCTACAAATACCTTCACATTAAACATTAGTCAAGTTGTAAAGAAGGATTATAACCAATGGAATGAAGGAGAAAGAAGGGACAAAAAAAAATAAGACACAAAAGAGAGAGGGCAAGTAGTTTGCTTCAATCTGCATTCGGACTCTGTAGTTCTTTCTCTGGATGTGGATACACCTTTCCATCATGAGTCTTTTGGATTTGTCTTATTGCCTTGCATTGCTGAGAGGAGCCCAGTCTATCAGAGTCAGTCATATCTGTAATTGTGTACAAAGGTCTCCATGTTCTGTTCTCACTCAGCACCAGTTTAGATAAGTTTCTCCATGTTATTATGAAGTCTGTCTGCTCCTCATTTCTTATAGCACAATAGTATACCATTACATTTATATACCACAACTTGTTTAGCCATTCTGTAATTGATGGGCATCCCCTTGATTTCCAATTCCATGCCACCACAAAAAGAGCTGCTATAAATATTTTTCTACATAGAGCACCTTTCCCCACTTCTATTATCTCTTGGGGATATACTTCTGGAGGTAGTATTGCTGGGTCAAAGGGTATGTACTTTTTTATAGCCCTTTGAGCATAATTCCAGATTGCTCTCCAGAGTGGTTGGATCAGTTCACAACTCTACCAACAATGTGTTAGTGTTCTAATTTTTCTCCCTGATGGCAGAAACCACTTCATTTTTTGTCTTTGAATCTTAAGGGACTGGCACAAAGTAGACACTACTATGACCGGGGAATAAAAAGGTTTAGTACAGGGGCTGCTAGGTGGTAGAGCGAATGAAACAATAGCCCTGGAGTCAGGAGGACCTGAGTTCAAATCCAGTCTCAGACACTTAACACTTTCTAGCCCTGTGACCTGGCACAAGTCACTTAATGCTAATTACTCTGCCTTCCCCTCCCCAAAAAGCAAGAAAAAAATAAAAGGTTTAGTGCAGGTGTCAGGAACCCTTTCCTTACCTTGCCAGTTTTCTCTGATTTCTCCTTCCTCAGATATTGCTAGGGCAGTATAGATTTCTTTTTCTGCTTTCCCATCACATTCTACCATGTACAATTAAGACTATCATAACCACCCATCTAAACTACTGCAATAGCCTCCTAGAAGGTCTCTATACCCTGATTCTCTCCCCATTCCAATTTGTATAATAGCTAACATTTATATAGTACTTTAGGTCTGAAAATTCCTTTATATAGATATTTCATGTGACTTCCAGAATGATATTTCTAATAGAAAGAGTCAAATTATTCATCACAAAGAAGTCAAGAAATTTCTTATTGCTTATACTGAATATAGTTCAAATGTCTCCAAGGCCATCAAAAAACCGGTACCACCTACCTTTCCAATTTTATCTCATATTACTCTCCACATTCTCTATGCCCTAAGCCAAAATGGACTATTCAGTGCTCTCTTGGACGTCCTACACTCACTCCACCATACCCTTTCTACATGCTGCCCCTTATGTCTGGAATGTCCACCTCCCATTCTTGTTTAATTCCTTCCTATCCCTGGGAACCCAACTCAAAGGCCACTGCTTCTGGGAAACCTTTCATACCTGATCTCTTACACAGCTAACGTATTTTGTTTTATACTTCTTTAATGTACTTCTCATGTGATGCTTTGTAATGTACTTATGTTTGTGTCTTGATCCCTATGCTAGATTTCAAGTTCCATGAGGACAGCAGTTGTGTCTTATTTTAGAACCAAAGACAGAACTGGAAGATACCTCAGGGAACATCTACTTCAGTCCCCTCAATTTAGAGACAAAGGTACTGAGGCCCAGAAAAATTGTGATCCAAAGGGATCAAAGAGAGTAAATGGCAAATGGAGTTTCTGAAATCAGTTCATCTTACTCCAAATCTTTCCACTTCAGCCATGCTACCTTTCAATTTTGTACTGACCTCAGCACTCAGGACAATGCTCTATACAGATTCCAGTGTTTTTAACCATTTTAAAAGACATTGCAACTCTGATGAACACAATGTTAAATTCAGTCCAAAAGAAGGAAGATGAAACACCTAACTCATTTCCTTCCAGGAATTATTAACTTAAAACACAGGAAAAAACATATTCTTGGAAATATGGAAACCAATTTGCTGGCATGTGGACATATGAATGCACACATATATCTATAAGTATATATGTGCATATGTATACATATGTATATGTGAGTAGGTATGTATAGACATACATATATACATATTGGGAACTTATTATTTTTAAAATGTGGAAATGAGAGGATCATTTGTGAGGCTGGTAGGAGAGCTCAGATCAATCAATCAATAAGTATATGCCAACCACACAAAAATAATTAGGTCTCTTCAGTCTGGAACTTGAAGGTTTACAAGAGATATCACCAGTTTGCAAGTTGGAGAGAGAAGAATATTAATTTATTTAGCAAATGTTGGACATGAGATCTAAGGTGTAACCATTGAAGCTTTACAGGGGAAAATTTAGGACAAAAAAAAAAAAGGATTTCTACTTAATTACCCCGCAAAATAGAAACAGGCTTAGTTAAAAAAAAAAAGGTCCAAAAGCAAACCCAAGAAGGTAAAAAGGCCTATCTATACAAAATAACCTAAAGCAACACTGTACAAGAGTGAAACACTGAAAACATTATATGCCCAGCAATAGAGGAATGGTTCAGTAGTGGCATATACATAGAGTAGAATTATCACTGCAGTTCAAAGAATGGCCAATGTGACAAATATAAAAGAAATACTGAAAGATTTATGTGAATTACTGTCCACAGAAAGAATGAGAACCAAAAGAACACTACACACTCATAAATTAAGACAATATTAAACAATGAAAAGAGTCATGGCAAATACAAGGATCAAGATCAACACAAGCCTGCTAAAGACATAGCGCATGTAATTCAATCCTTTTAATAATTGGGAGCTAAATTATAGAAGGTTAGGACTCTACATATAATCACTGACAACTTGATTTTAGTATTGTTTTTACAACTTTCTGGGAATGAGATATTTTCTGGTTTTTGCTCTATATGGGTTTTGAAAAAAATTGTTTATGATTTTGCTTTTAATTACATTTCATATATTTGTACCACTCATATATCACTGTTCATATAATTTTTGCTTTGATGACTGTTCATACTTTTTATATTTGTACTTTGCTCTTAAGTTCATACTTCATACTGTTCATTCATAACTATATATCAGTGGACACTAAAAATAGAAAACGTATCCTTAATATTTTCTAAAAATCAAAGTCAACCATTTGTTTGAGCTTTTGAGGCAAACTGGAAAAGTCTGCATTGAGAGTTTCTCATTTATATTTAAACCTTAGTGATGTGGATTCAAATCCCACTTCTTTTTTATTTTATTTTATTTTTGCTTTTTGGAGGGGGGAAGGCAGGACACTTGAGGTTAAATGAATTGCCAGAGGTCACACAACTAGTTTTGTGTTAAGTGTTTGAGGTCACATTTGAACTCAGGTCCTCCTGACTTCAGGGCCGGTGCTGTATTCACTGCACCACCTAGCTGCCCTTAAATCCATCTTCTGATACTTACTGACTGTATGACTTTAGCATTTCACTTAATCTACCTGGGACTCAGTTTCTTCAGAAAGCTTTCGAGAATCTTTTACCATTTGGCAAGTTCAACTTTTTAAGGCATTCTTCTGCTCATTGGCTTTTTGGACCTCTTTTGCCATTTGAGTTAATCTATTTTTTAAGGTGATATTTTCTTCAGTCAGGTTGTTGACTCTCTTTTCATGATTTTCTTGCATCATTCTCATTTCTCTTTCCAATTTTTCCTCCATTTCTCTTATTTGGTTTTCAAAATGCTTCCTAAGCTTATCTATGGTTTGTAGGCAGTCAACATGTTTCTTGGAAGCTTTTGGTGTGGGAGTTCTAACTGTGTTGTCTTCCTCCCATTCCATGCTTTGATCCTTTTTGTCCCCCAAAAAAGGATTCTAGAGTTCGATTGCTGTTCTTACTTTGCTTCCTTTGCCTGCTCGTGTCGACAGTGAATTACTTGATTTTTTAACTCTGTGGAACTCTGCTTCCAGAGGGGAAAGCTCTGTCCCAAATTGCTGGGGTTTTTGCAGCTGCTGGAGTTATTGGGAGGCTGCTGCAGCCCCCACCAGCTTTGGCTCACTGAGAACACAACCCAGGACCACCACCCAAGACCACAATTCGGATCCAGGCCGCTCAATGCAAGAGCACTTAGCCTCTGAATGTTTGCTTGGCCCCTTTGCTGTCTGCAGGCTGGGAGCTCTCAAGCAGCCACGTGGAGGCAGCTGAAGGGCTGCCACTTCTGCCGCTTCCTTGCCCTGGAGGCAGTTGGGCCAGACTGCTTTTCTCCCCCAGATTTAGCTGAGTTCCACTGACCTTTCAATTAGTCCTTGTTTCTTATGGCTTGATAATTCTGGAAACTGCTACAGCTGCTGCTGATCCACTCTCCTGAAGGCTCCAGCTGAGGTTTCAGGCTGGGCTGGTTTCGGCACCTAGCACACTGCGATGAGTCCTTCCTGCCGAGCTGTCTTAGTGGGAGATGTGTTTTTCTGTTGTGAGTTTTGGAGCCCTAAAATTTGTTTAGACTCATATTTTATGGGTATTTGAGGTGGCTATGTGGGAGGTGCGGAATCTTGTTACTTCTAGGCCACCATCTTCGACTCAAGTTTCTTCATCTGTAAAAAAGAGGGGTTGGGATAGATGGACTCCAGGGTCCCTTCCAGTTCTAGATCTATGAGCCTATTGTCCCACAGTGTACCTCAGAGCATTTGTGGGAAACTGGTCTAATCCAAATAGAGTAAGAACATGGGATTCGCTTGCTGTGGCAATTTTCAAATGGTTTTTGCCCCAGAGGCCCCAGCTGAGCTATCCTAAGACCCTTTTTGTATGATGCCTATTGGCAGGGTAGGAGGAGTCCCAACCCACGGACATAAGGTACCTATGTATGGCAGGGCATGAGTCCCTGGCCTAATTAAGATGACCCTGGGAATGTAGTAGGAGAGCCTCACTAAACACAAATGGTGCCAGTTCTAGTCCCCAAACCAGAATTGCCTCTCGTTTTTAAAAAATAACTGAGCATACCATCATCATACCCAAACAAGACCATGAAGCCTGAGAAGCCCTGGCACAGTATTGTGTTTTACACAGATGTCTCATATGAGCTTTCCTGTGTGCTCCCACACTGTGCTGACCACAACTTGGCAATGTAAACAGCAGGCATTTAATAAGTATTTGTTCAGTGACTGTTCACTGAAACACTATAAATTCAATCTTTCACCCAGCCAGAGAAAGGGAAGGCTGAGGTCCGCAAATGTTCCCTTCTCTTCCTACCCCTCTTTTCAGAGACAGCACAATAGAATAAATGGTGTAACTTAGGGAAAGTCTCCCTGCCCCATAAGAGGAGGCAAACATCATTCATGTTGGGAGAGCCTGCAAGAATCTGTTGGAACAGAGCCTGAATCTAGGCATCCGATTCAGCAATGGGTACTGGTAGTGACAAAAGAAGGAAATGAGCAGAAAGCCTCTGCAGAATTTCAGGGAGAAAAAGTAAAGTAAACACAAGTGAATTCCAGGAACAAGATACCTAAAGACACTACAGAAACAAAAGGTCCTACTAAGCTAGAAATGCTGGGCCACCAGGGGCCTGCTTGTCTATCATCTGAGGAGCAGCCAAGCCAAGTGCAAAGAGACTCATTATCAGAGGCATGCTTATCAGGGATGAATTTGTTTGCCCTCAACTCCTGAAACCACCAGTTGGGCGAGGTAAGAGTGCCAATGCCAATGAAATTACAAATTCTTCTAGTACTGAAATCTGGGACAGATAGACTAGCAAAAAATGGTGTGATCAATGAGACATAAGCAAGGACAAGGACAAGATGGCACATCTATATCCAACCATGGTACAGAATAAGAGCTTAGATGGAATGATTTTAAAAGTTCAAAGTGAAGGGGAGGATGGCAGGGGAAACAGTGGATATCTGGGAAGCAAGACAGAAGGACAGCAAACACAAATGCCCCTCTTCAGACCCTGCTTACTTTAGACTGTAACTACTCCCCCTACTCCTCCACCTCTGCCCTAGTAGCCTTCTCATGCTAACATTGCTTCCAACCCTAAAGCCACCTCCTCCAAATGACAAGTTCCCCCCTAAAGCCTCCATTTGAGGAAGTACCTACACCAGCCACGCTCACTTCTAAGCCAGCTCAGTCCAGGACCCTCTGGTAGACTTTTCCCCCTTGCCCTGCTTGGGTAGCTTAACCTGCTTTTTTATTCTTTTTTGTGCGTTATCTTCCCCCATTAGGATGTAAGCTCTTGGAGGACAGAGACAATCTTCCTTTTTCTTGTATTTGTATCCCCAGTATTTAGTAGAGTGCAATTACTCAGACCACAGCAAATATTTAATACTCTAGCTGTCTAGCTATCTACAGTTTTCCTGTAGTTGGTCCAAGGAAATTCATCAGAAAGGCAAGCCCTCCTACAGGAGGATAGAGTGTAGCTGTCACAACTTTTATTAGCTTCAATGACTTTTATCTCCCCTTGGCAAATGCAGGCACTTCCCAGGAATGGACCAGGTCTCCTTGGATGTGGCAAACAAGCTGTCCATGGCCACAGACATGAACGACTAAGGAGGAACTATACACCTGCCACACTGAAAATTACCAAGATTCACCTTTTGATAGCATTTCATTGCTTATAAGGTGCTTCCTCCAAACAATCCAAAAAGGCAGAGTAATATTGTTCTCATTTTACAAAGGAGGGAAATTATTAAAAATTATCTAAGATTAAAACCAATGGGAGCCATAAAAAGGAAGTAAATGTAGATCTTCAAGTCTAATTACTCTTAATTTCAAAAACACCATTCCAGATGCTGTAGGGCCTTTTTTTTAAATCGGTCCACTCCAGGGAACCCAAGCCAAAGAAGTCATTAAGCTCCTACATGTCTGGGGAGAGGAGCCAAGAACAAGAAGAACATGGAAAAATCATTGTCCTATTCGCAGGACCAACAACATATGGCTGAAAACCTCAATCAGAGACACAGGGGCTCTACGTGTAATCCCAGGAAAAGAGAGAAAGGAAAAGCTAACAGAGAGAGGACATTACCAAACTGCTCCTATGATAAACCTGATCCAGCAAAGGAGAGGAGAACTTTTGGAGGCAGGGGATGGGGGTGCCACTAGCTCCTATGCCCTGCAAAGACTTCCTTGGGCAGAGGGAAGAAGATGAAGTTACAGTCAGGAAGCAGTGATGGGAACTCAGAAAAGACAGCTCACCTAGGATCAAGTTGGCATCAATGTTAAAGGAATAGCTGCCATCACCTGTTCTCCTCCCCTCCCTCCAGGGGGAAGGGCACAGATACTTAGGGAGTAGGCAGATGCTGGAAAAAGACAAAGGATCCAACAGTGACACAAGCCCTGCCCTGTGGTTTCCCTACTCACACCTACTGGGGATCACCTGGAATCACAGGATCTGAAAGGGATCCCTAACACAGTCCCTCTGTCTTCCACATCTTCCACATAACTGAATCACTAACTTGGTCTAGCTGCCATGGGGGCTGAGAGGTACGGGTGGTATGTGAGGTAAAGGGGAATTTGTGAAGCACTGCAAGGAGTTACATAAAAAGCCCCATGGTCCCCAACACAGGAAGACTAAGAGATTCCTCAAGGGGCAAGATAAAGACACTGACAGACATACGCATCAGCTCATTTACTGCAAGGTCCCCAAGAAGAAAATCTCCTCTGAAGCCTGCTTTCAAGCTAATTCAAAGTGGTTCTATCTCTTCCGGAGCCCTTATGTTCATTATTTGTCCTGAAGTGAATTTCTGACTATAACACTTTTGTTGTTGTTGATAAGTCATTTTCATTATGTCCAACTCTTCATGACCCCATTTGGGGTTTCCTGGCAAATGTCCTAGAGTCATTTGCCATTTCCTTCTGCAGCTGATTTTACAGATGGTAAAACAGAGGCAAACAGGGTTAAGTGACTTGCCCAGGGTCACACAGCTAGCAAGTGTCTGAGGATAGATTTGAACTAAAAAGATGAGTCTTCCTGACTCCAGACCCAGCACTTTGTGCACAGTGGTGCCCTCTAGTGGTGCCAGAGTGTACAACATTTACTCTCTTTATAACCCTGGGCCAATGATTTCCCTTTGTTGGTCTTCAGTTTCTTCATCTGGAAAATGAAAAGGTTAAAGTAGGTGCTCTCAGAGAACAACTTCCAGTTTTCAAATTTACTGCTAACAGTAAACGATACTCTGAAGCCAAGAAAAAATTATTTATGAATTGTGTACTGGTGTGGAATTATTCTCTGTTTGGAAAGATACAGAATCCTAATTTATGTTACTAGATATCTACACAAATATCTGGACAGCATCTGTAATTTTTTAAATCTAGATTTGTAATTTCAGTAATACTGACGATTTCCTGGTATAGAAACTCCTTCCACCAATGCAAATCTACAATTCCACTGCAACTTACAGTCTTGTTATTTACTTATTTCACAGGACCAAAGATGCAAGAGTTGAAGAGAACCTCAGAGGCCATCCAGTTCAACCCTCTCACTTTACAGATGAGAAACAGAGACCCAGAGAGGTTATTTGCATAAGGTCACACTATTAGGTAGGGACAGGATTTGAACCTGTGTGACCCCAAATCAAGCACACTTTCCATTTGTATCTTACCACCACTCATATACACATAGCTATACATTTGATTCCTCCTACAGAATATAAGCTTCTTGAAGAAAGAGACTGTTTCAATTTTGCTTTTGTATTCCCAGAGCCTTGCAGGGTTGCCTGGAACATAGAAGGCACTCAGTGGAGTCTTGTAGCATTGAATGGAATGGGCTGCCTAGGGAACTATCACTTCCCTATCACTGGAAGTCTTCCAGTGGAAGCTGGATGACTAATTTGTCAAGGAGGCTGTCTAGGTGAGTCATTGGACTAGTTGCCCTCTCAAGTCCCTTCCAGCCCCTGGAGACTGTGAACAACTATAACCTATCCCAGAATGGAATGAGTTGCCTACATGGGTAGTGAGCTTCCCAATGCTAGAAGTCACAAGCATAGGCTGGATGGCCGTTTGGGGTGTGTGTGTGTGTGGAAGTCACCTCCCTCTAGACCTATCAGTCAAAATTCAACAAATAAACAAGCATTTATCAACGGTTTGCTATGTGTCAGGCACAGTGCTGGGGATGGAGGGCGGGGAAGCAAAGTCCAATATGAAAGTGTTCCTGCCCTCAAGGACCTTACACTCTATCAGGGGAGACACTAGGTAGGCGATGCCAGGCACCACATCTCCTATACACTCAATATCCCGCACGTCCCAGCCCTGGCTCTGCACACAGCAGTCACTTAAGGAGTATTTGCGGCCCTGTGGTGCGCTGGCTGAATGAATGAAATCTCACACATCCTCTGCCTCTACCTCTTCTCAAGGGTGGGGCCTCCTGCAAGGCCCTTCCTCTGCTGGGGCCTCAGTTTACAGCCACTGTCCAAGGGGGTACAGG
>JAQQSU010004279.1:0-14125 GCA_028627135.1 Pseudochirops cupreus
ATCTATCTATCTATCTATCTATCTATCTATCTATCTATCT
The DNA here is from genome assembly GCA_028627135.1 of Pseudochirops cupreus. Lineage (NCBI taxonomy): Eukaryota > Metazoa > Chordata > Mammalia > Diprotodontia > Pseudocheiridae > Pseudochirops > Pseudochirops cupreus. The sequence goes on from JAQQSU010004279.1 coordinate 41, forward strand.
ATCTGTTTCATATGTACATGGATGCATATAGTCACTTTTGCCACAATTAGGGATAAAAGGTAATGAACTTGAAGGTACGAAGACCACACTAAAAGTCCTAAAGAGGGCACCAACCTCTATTCTATTCTGTTGGCCAGGGGGCTATAGAAAAGCAGAGTAAGTCCAGGCCTCTGGGTCACTGTTCCCCAAAGTGGTACTGAAACTGTGTTCATAGAGTTGCTTCTGTTGAAAATAAGGAGAACCAGAGAGTCCTGTGAATACTCTTTTTGGAAGAACAGCAAAGCTCTGGGGAATCTGCTTCTCTGAATAGCTTTCCCCTCTAGAATCTTGCTGTGTTCTCTTCTGTTGAACATTCTGGGAAAAGTCTTGTATATTAGATTAAGCAGCAGCTGTCTGAGATCTTAGGTTCAGAGACTATCAAAGAAGAAGGTAATTTAAAAATTCTGTGTCATTGTTAGGAACTGAATTTTTGATGATGTGTTCCAAGTTCTTCTCTGTTCTCTTGGATGAGCTTGTGACATGGATCATGGAATCCTGGCAGTCTGTCATTAAGCACTGGCACATATGAATGCGCACACACACACACACACACACACACACACACACACACACAAAGAGAGAGAATATACCTGGATAGCAATGTATCATCCAAAATTTTAGCTCATACCTTTACAATTAAAAAGCCAGGGAAAACAAACCTGTATGAGCTCAGCTGCTGGTTTCCTTCTTTTCTCAAAATGTTTCTGTCGATGTTGTTCTTGTACCTTGAGAGCCAGGCCTGATCCAAGAATTCCCTGATTAAAAGGAACATTGACAAAACCAATCAGAACAGATCTCTGGACACTCCAGACAATCCTTCTGTTTTCTTTGTCTTTATATTCCTGGCACTAAACACATAGTAGGAGCTTTATATTCCTGGCACATAGTAGGAGCTTAATAAATGCATATACATTGATTGATTTGTATTCATAAAGCCAACAATGATTAATAATGACATTTATATTGTGCCTTGAAGCTTGAAAGACCCTTTACAAATATTAGTTTCTCCTCATAGTAACCCTGGACTGGGAGGTAAGTCTTACTATTATTCCCATTTTATAGTTGAGGAAACTGAGGTTGAAAGAAGTCAAGTGACTTGACCAAGGTCACATAGCTAGCAATTGTCTAAAGCAGGATTTGACCTCCTAACTTCAGGTCCATTGTTCTATTAGCCATAAATGTCAATAGTGGTACCCTAGACAATATAAAGTTATGCTTTGCAATCCTAAAAATGCTGTATAAATGTGAACATTCATAGGATTAGAGGATCACAGACTTAATGCTGAGAGTCAATGGTCATCTAGTCAATCCTTTAATTTTACAAATGAGGAAATTAAGATATCCAGAGGGGTGAGGTTCGTTTGTCCAAATATTAAATGGCACGATTGGATTCGAACCCAGTTTCTCTGGCTCCAAATCCAGTGTTCCTTTTGTTGTTTTCAATTTAGCTCCTTAGGACAGTCTAAAAAGGATATTCCCCCAGGTGAACAAGAAAACTCAAAAGACATCATTCACTTGTCCCTCATCTATGAGTACATTAGGAAGAATGACTTATTTGACATATATGCATTTTGGCATTTAATCATCTATCATATCTTATCTAAAGTGGAGGAGAAAACAGATTCTTGTCTATGCAATGGCTTTAGGCATATATGTTTGGAAAGATGGTAGACCTAAGAGGGAAAAAAAAGGGATCCCTTCTTGTTCCATTCTCTATCTCTTCATCATCTGGGATAATCCTGGACCTCATGGAATTACCTCTATGTTCAACTACATGATACTAATTCTTTCCAGATTTGCCTTCCAATCCTCCTCACATCCTTGTTTGTCCTTTCTTTCACCTACCTACTGTACCGCTATAGCATGAACTCCATGAAATCTATCTTCTCAGTGCCCAGTTCAGACCTCTGCCCTTCCTAACCGGATGAAATGCAGGACAAATAGACATGGAAAAAGTATCTTTAGGGAATTGGGCACCTGCAATGAACAGTGGAAAGAGCACTGGAATGAGTGTGACAACCTGAATTCAAATTCTAGATTACTCTTGTATTCTGGGAAAAGTACATTCTCCTTTCTGAGCTTCTTTCCTTCTCTGCAAAATGAGAACTTTGGGCTAACTCCATATCCCATCATTTGGTTACTACTTATTTTTCCCATTCTCTTCCTTCATTTCCCACATCTGATCCTTTGTTCATGCTGTCCTTCCCACCCACCCCCATACCACATCTAGAATCTACTGCCTCTAATATTTCTTTTTTTAAATTCTTCCTTTCCTTCAAGCTCAGGTTAAATGCTACTGTCTCCAAAGTCTTTCCTGATCTCCTCGCTAAAAGTAATCTCTTCCTTGAATCTCATTGAATTTTGGATCTTTACTATGCACTGTTCATATTGTAATATGTGAAGAAAAAAAGAATCATAATAGGATAGCAGCAAGTTGGAAAGGAAGAAAATATAGTCCCAGTTTTCCAAAAGATAGAGAATATAACTGGCCAACTATGAGCCCTTCAGCTTGACTTAGATTCCTGGCAAAATTATACAATGCATTTTTAAAAAGAGATAGTGATCATTTAGAAAAGGAATCAGGGATCACAAAGAGCCAGAGTGGCTTTATTAAGAAAAAGTCATCTCACACCAATATTATGTTCTTTGTTTTTATAAGGCTGCTAAAGTGATAGGTCATTTGGATGCTATAGATATAATTTACTCAGGTTTTAGCAAAGCATGTCACAATGTCTGATGATATGCTTGGAAAACAGATTGTTGTTATTTGTTCTTTGTTCTTGAAGAGGACTATGACATCAGAAAGGTGATGCCATGATTTGCAAGTGATTTGAATTTAAGTGAGGGAGGGCTGTGCAAAGTCACCAGCCTCACTCTCTCCTCCAGAGCCATCTGGATCCAGTGGCCTGATATAGATTAGGATGACTGGAGATGATGCCCATATGGACTAGAGGTTCATGATCCACAGTTTAAGAAATGCTGAAGGTGTCTTGCGTGGAAAAAAGTTTAAGAAACTCTGGACTAGACAATAGCATAATTAGATACTTTCAGAATAGGCTGTGTAGTCAGACAAAAAGGAGACTCAAGGTTTGATGTAAGCTTAGAAGGAAGTCTCCAATGGAGTAACCTGGTGATCTACATTCAGCCTTGGGCCATTTAACATTTTTATCAATAACTTGGCATGAAGGACTCACTTATCAACTTTGCAGATGGCACAAAACTGGGATGGATCACAAGCACAATGGATGAAGAAGTCAGGATTCAAAAAGATCTTGACAAGCTAGAATATTGGGCAATCTAATAATTTAATTTGGATAAATGTAAAGCAGAAAATGGACAATGTGTGGCTAGATAGTCATTCAGTCAAAAAATGCATGGATATTTTATTGGACCACAAGTTCTAAATGAGTCAATGAAAGCCAAGGAAGTCAGTGGGTTCTGCAGTTACATGGAGAGAAGCAGAGCATTTAGGAGCAAGGAGGCAATAATCCCATTGTGTCCTGTCCTGGTCACACCACACCTGGAGTAAGGCATTCAGTGCTGGGTATCCTATTTTATTTTAAGGAAGGACAGAGGAAGGAAATCTAGAAAGCAAACAATCCCTACATTCATGCAATGTAAGATGTGTATTGGATGTATGTCAGCACAATGTGTGGCACATAATGGATGCTTGAGGAATGACTGTTGATTGATTGGTTGGTTGGTTGAAGTAACTGGGAGTTTTTAATTTGGAGAAGAGAAGACTTATGGAGGATATGACTGCTATTTTCAAAGATATGATGATCTGTCATTAGAAGCAGTTGGTTCTCATATTGGAGAGAGTGCTGGTCCTGGAGTCAGGAAGACTTGAGTAAGACACCTCCTTGTTATAGGTCTCTGAGCGAGTAATTTAACCTATCTGTGCCTAAGTTTCATCTGTAAAATGGGAATAACAATAGTACCTACTTCCCAGGGATGCTGTGAGGTTCAAATGAGATAACATGAGTTCTATACGAACCTTAAAGCAGCTACTACTATTTTATCAGGAGAGCTTAGACTTGTTCTGTTTGGTCCCTGATAGACCTAGAGGCAATGGGTAGAAATTGTGAAGAGGCAAATTGAGACTTGATATCAAGAAAAACATCTAAACAATTTGAGTGATTCAAAAGTACCTGAATAGGGAATGGATTTAACCATGCTGGATATCTTAAATCAAAGATTGGATGACCCCTTGTCAGTCACTTAGGTCACTTGCCATATAGGAAGATTTTCTTCTAGGTATGAATGAGCTGCAATTGATGATTGCTAAGGTCCCTTGTAGATCAGAAATTTTGTGATTTTACAAGTTTTGTCAGTTACCATTCCAATCCTGCTGAAACCTATTTGAGAAAAGGGCCATTTTAATGTATTCTTTCATGTGATTTAGCATTGAACCAGAGATCTTCTAATCTAGCCCTTTGTTGTAAGGATGAGGAAACTGAGGCATAGACATGTTTAGCAACCTGACCAGTATCAAAGAGGGAGTATTAACATTCCATTCCATCACACTTTGTATCCTCATTGCTTAATACAGTGCCTAGCATACGGCAGACACCTAATAAAACACCTGTTATTGAACAGAAAATTTGTTGTTGGTTTCATGTATCTTATCTCTCCAAGGTGATTATGCACTTGAAAGTAGTGAGCACACCTCAAGCTTCCCAGTACCCCATTATGACAGACACAGAGGAGGTGATCAAGAAAGGCTTCTCAAATTCAGTTTAATTAAATATACATGAGAACCTTCTTAACGAGTTTCACTGTTTCTCTGAATATTGTTTTAAGATAATTTTATTATGGTAGTCTATATGAAGTAAATAAAATTTGGGTTCTAGTCTTCATTAGACCCAAAGTCATAGAATTTCAGAGCCAGAGAAGAAACTGAGAAGTCATCTTGTCCAGCCTCCTCACTCTAAGTATGGATGGACTAAAACAAAAACAAACACAAACAAACAAGTGGGCTTGAAACCAGGAGTCCTCTTCTACTTTTTACTAATATGATCTTAGACAAATTACTTAACCTTTCTGGTTTTAGTTTTCTCATCTACACAATTATGGATTTTTTAATAGTAGATGTTTGAGTTGACTTTCAGCTCTGAAACTGTGAAAGATTCCTTGACCACAGAAGGAAGGTGACCTGCAACGTAACATAGCTTAGAGAAATAGAGACAGAAGATAATGTTGTCAGTAGGGAAAATCCAGAGGAAAAGACAATGTTTAAAAAGGTAAGAATTATCAGTTCAGTCTGACACTTAGTTAAGCATTGCGTTAGCCACTGTGCTAGGTGATGGCGAGATAGAAATTAAAGTACATCAGTTCCTAATTTAAAGAAATTTACATTCTAATGGCAAGGGATGAGGACTACATGTTTATCAAGGAGACAACAGAAAATATATACAAAATAAATATGAAATGATTTTGGCGAGAGGGAGGAAAAAAGAGAGAAACAGAGACAGTGAAAGAAAGAGACAACAACAGAGAGAGAGAGAGACGTAGAGAACTTTAACAACTCTGCTCCCACTCTAGGCTTTGTTTTTATTGTTGTTAATTTTGTTGTTACTATTTTGTCCTGCCCTTGTACAAGGGGACTTCAACATGTACGTTGATTCTCCCTGCCCTGATCTCTCAGTTCCTATTCTTCTTACCTCTCCCCCTTCCTTTACCATGAGCTACTTTTCCACTCCACCTCAGCTATGCACACAAAAATCATATCCTTAATCTTGCCATCTCCCACACCTCCATGTTCAAGAATTCCAAAATCTCCTTATCCAATAATAATATATGGGCTTTTCATCTCTCCTTTTGCCTTTCATTTACATAATCCTACTCTTCATTCACATTGTAACCTCCAATCCCTTTACCCCTCAGTTGTCTCTCAGGCCATCTCCCCTGTATTAGCCGTTCTTTCCTCTTCTCCCACATTGACTCCTTGGTTAACCAATGCACCTCTACACTGTCTTCCTCTCTTAAATCCTTAGACTTTTATCATGTTGCTATGTCCAGGCAATCCTACTACATCTCCCTTATCAATTCACTATCCCACTCTCCACAATGGCTCTTCCAAATGTAATTATCCCTCCTCAAACTTCCCATGGCTCCACCTCCCCAACTCTCTCTGCTGAGAACCTTGCCTCCTATTTTGCAGAAAAAAAAATTAGGTCACTTGCTTAAGTTCCTTCTTCTTCCCTCCTCTTCATCTCCTATCACTCAGATACATTCTGCTATGATCTTCACCTCTTTCTCCCATGAGAAATGACCTTAGTCCTTAAGCCAAGGCCAACCCCTCTACTTGTTCAGATGATCACATTCTATTCTGTCTCCTCCCATACACTGCCCTCTCTGTCATCCCCATTCTTTCACTCTTTTTCAATCTCTCCCTCTTTATTGGCTCATTATCTATTACCTACAAATATGCCCGTGTCTTCTCTATCCTGAAAAATACCATCACTTGATCCTTCCATCCTGCTAACTATCATCCTGTATCTCTTCTGGCTTTTGTAACCAGACTCCTAAAGAGTCCATCTACAATAGGTGTCTCTACTCTCTCTCCTCTCACTTCTTAATAACTGACAATCTGACTTTCACCTTTATCATTCCACTGAAACTACTCTCTCAAAAGTTACTAATGATCTTTTAATTGTCAAATCTGCTGGCTTTTCTCAATCCTCATCCTCCTTGATTTCTCTGCAGCCTTTGAAACTATTAATCACTTTCTTTTCCTCGATACTCTCTTCTATCTAGGTTTTTGAGACACCACTGTCTCCTGGTTCTCCTCCTACAATATCTGACTGCTCCCTTTCTGTCTCCTTTGCTGAGTCCTCCAGATCCCACCCTCTAATCATACGTGTCCATCAGAGCTCTGTCCTGGGCCCTCTTTTCTTCTCCCTCTATACTGCTTCACTTGGTGATCTCATCAGCTCCCATGGCTTTAATTGCCATCTCTATGATTCTTACCTTTACCTATCCTGCCCTCAAACTCTCTGCTGACCTCCAATCTCATTTCTCCAACTGCCTTTCAAATAGTTCAAACTGGATGTCCAGTAGACATCTTAAACTCAAAATGTCCAAAGCAGAACTCATATTTTCCCTAAATCCTCTCTGCCTCTATTACCATAGAGGGTAACACCACCCTCCTTGTCCATCAGGCTCATGACCTAGGGGTCCTTCAGGATTCCTTGGATTCTTCACAATCTCACACCCATATCCAGTCTGTTGCCAAAGCCTGTCAATTTCACCTCTGAAATAACTCTCAAATACACCCCATCCTCTCCTCCAACACTGCTACTGCTTTAGTGCAGGACCTTGTCAGGTCATACCTGAACTATTGCAAAAGCCAACTAGTAGATCTGCAAGTCTGCCTCCATTCCCATCTATCCTCCACTCACACCATTAAAGTGATTTTCCTAAAATGTAGGTCTGATTGTGTCACCCCGCATTTAATCAATTCCAGTGGCTTCCTATTGCCTCCAGGAGCAAATACAGAATCCTTTATTTGAAGTTCAAAGTCCTTCATCACCTAAACCCATTGTATCTTTCCAGTCTTCTTATACCTTACTTTCTGAACATGTAATCTTTGATCCGGTGATACTCGTCACTCCATCTTTCAGCTCCTGGTATTGTCTCTTGCTGTCACCCATGGCTAGAACCCTCCCTCCTTCTTTTCAATGGCTCACTGATATGCAGAATTCCATCATTAGAAATTCATTCTTTTGGATTAATGCTTTTTTAAAGTTAAAATAGAGATATCCTCAGGAAGAAGTCACATTGTAAGTTTTCCCCAGTACTGCAAGATATGAGGATTCAGTAATGGGGGGCGGGGAGGAGAATTCTCTTTCCATCGGTGAAAACTGAATCTGAATCCCCTCTGTGACTTAGTAAATGGTCTTTGGAACTTACTGTGGCTATAACATTCATGCAATCTGGTTCAACAACCAATGTTGCGATGGGTCTCTCCAGACTTAGCTAAGTTGATACTCAGAGGACAGACGTAAAATCCATCACTGGTCTCATATTAAAAGCCTTTAGATTTTGGAAGGACTGGCTGGAGCCTATAGTATACCAACATATTCTTTGAGAATCCAGGATCTATACACACCACAATAAAGTGTCATAGGAGCACTTGAGTGAAGTGGGTTGTTTTGTAAATTGTTTATACCTTGGAATGAATGGGTTTATTAGATCCTTATTTCACAATCTTTCCAAGAGCCCTTCATCATCTATTTCCCAGGTAAGAAAACAGAAAATCAGAAGGCCAGAGTTTAAATCCTAGATCAGTTGTTAATTAACTGTGTGTCTTTGGCCAAGTTCTTTGGTTTCTTTGGTTCTGTTTCCTAATCTGTAAAGTGTGTGTGTGAGTGTGTGTGTGTGTGTGTGTGTGTGTGTGGACTATTAGATGATCCTTTCAAGTTTTATAATTCAGGACTCAGGATCATGCAGCATGCTGGCTGCCATCCTCAGGACATTACCCCTCCCCTCAACCTCCAATCAATGTCCTTTCTAAGATGTGGCACTCAGAACTCAATAAAATTCTTCAGACATGGTCTGATGAGGGCAGAAGACAGGAAATTATCATCTCATTAGTCCAGGAAACTACTGATTTACCCTTGGCCAGGCCATCTCCTTTATCTCTGGTGTCTCTGCCTGGACATTGTCAGTACACCAGCATGTGGGGCAAGGGGGTGCAACATAGCAAGGCTCAGGGTTTTAATACAGTAGGGGCCACTAACTTGTTGTGTGACCTTGGGTAGTTAGCTTAACCTCTCCAAGTTTGGTTTCCTCATCTGTAAAATTGACCTTACAGGGTTACTATAAGCATCAAACAAGACAGTCTTTACAAAGTGTTCTACAATCACATCCTTGCAATTATAATGATACTTACAGCTGGAAGAGCAAAAAATGAGACTCCAATTAGGGAAAAGGTGGCTGCAATCAGACGGCCTTCCCAGGTCTTGGGGGTCTTGTCTCCATAACCAATGGTCGCCAGGGTAATCTGTACAAGGAACAATTCTGTCATCCTGTAGTACAGCTCAGGGTAAACCTCCTAAAGTCTACTCTCCAGGTCTATGTAGGTTCTGGTCTTCTTAGGCACTTAGGCCTGTTTAAATAGATATTAGACAGATGGTCTGGTAGACACCAGAACAGAAGGTTTAAATATCTTTTTACAATATACACACATATTTGTTTGTCTGTTGCCTCTATTAAAAAAAGAAGAAAAGCATGACGTGATACTTAGCAAATGTCAAAATGGTGCTCTTACTTGAAAATGACAATATACTGTTTAATTTCACTAGAGCTGTTTAATAAGGGCCTGTTTCACACATACATGCATACATAAGCATAGATATATGCATATATATTTATGTGTACATATATTAAATGAACAAAGTTTATGTCTTATATATGTGTATATATACACACACATATATGTGTATGTATGTATATGTGTGTATGCATGTATCTTGTTCAAAGTTTCCCTTTTTAGGACAATGGATAGATTGACACATGCCTGCAAATCCAACAAAACCATTTCAGCCTTTGGTCTTTTGCAGAATTAAATCAAAAGGAAGTAGATTACAATCTTTACCTTGGAGAATCTCCTTTCTACTTCTTCTTTTTTTCTCTCTACATATATAAAAATAAACACATTGCACGTATGAGTGTGTATATGGTTGCAGTGTGGTGTGGTATGATAGACAGACTAGATTGGATGGTAGTTAGAAGGCTAGCCTTGGAGTCAAGGGGATCTGCCTTCATGTCCTAATTCTGTTACTTCTGTCTTTGTAAATTGGGGCAAGGAGCTTTATCTCTCAGTGAATCAGACAGCTCTAAAATTTTATGAATTATAGACAGTTGCTGATTGGTGGAAAGAATTTCTATAGATATAGTTCCTTTACACTGAAAAAAATCACAAGTCTAGGCCACCAGTACCACCAGGAAAAATATATATGGACATAAATATAATACTATATATGATACATATTATAGGGAAATATGCATTTAATATACACATCTATGTGCAGATGCCAATTCATCTATAACTTATAACTCATTAGAGTTACCTAGGGTGCCAAGAGATTGAGTGGCATAATAAATACATGTGTATGCATAGTTCTTGTACATATATACATGTGAAACAGCATGGTCTAATCCAGTGGTTCTCAAATTTTAGGGGGTCAGAACTCCATTATACCCTTAAAAATTGATGACCACCTATAGAACTTTTGTTTATATGGGTCATATTTATCAAAATTTACCATATAAAAATTAAAACAACTTATTATCTTGAAAATAGTTTTGACTCCCTGGATCCTAGCATTGGGTCTTAGGGACTACCAGGGGTTCCTAGACCATACTTTGAGAAACATTGGTCTAGCCAAATGTTGGAGTTGAAGTCAGGAGATCAGGGTTCAAATTCAAGTTTTAATACTTAATTAGTTGTGTGACCATGAAGAAAGAAGTTAATTTCTCTGAGCCTCAGTTTTGTCTACGATGGTCTCACAGCTCTGTTGTGAGGAACATGCTTTGTAAACCTAGGATGTTAATACAGATGTGAGATACCATTATCTTTATGCTTTGACAAATGTTGTCATTAATGGTGTGTGTGTGTGTATGTACATGAGTGAGTACACATGCACACAGAATAAAGTACCAAAAATGGAAACAGTTTTCCTGTTAAATAGCAAGCTATCACTGGACTGGGGATTGATCTTCATATGGAAAGTACATGTCCATTTGTTGGTGGTATTGTAGAAGAAATTCCTGTACAGATATTGGAAAAGATGACCTTTGATGATATTCTATGATTCTAACTCTATTATGTTTCAGCTTTGAAATTAACAACCACATATAACATTATTTCTATGAAAGAATGTATTCCAAGTTCCAAACCAATAACTTATAGTGGTACTTTTGGAACACAACTATGTCCTGGTTTTTTTTTTTTTATCCTTCCTGTGGTCTATGTGCCAGCCAAAATGCCAACTTGTTCTGCCTCAAGAATATTCTACATTTTTCCATTTCCATACTTTTGCTCACATTGTTCCCTCCAACTTAAATGCTATTTTCCCCAAGCTTTGCCTATGTTATCTTAAAGGTCAAGCAAAAATGCCAACTTCTTCATTTAGCAAAAATTTCGTTAAGTACCTATTATGGTCAAGTCACTCTTTTGGGGGGCCAGGGGATACAAAGATGGAAAATTAAATAGTCTTTGCCTTCAAGAAGTGTACAGACCTTAGGTGGGACTCAGAGATGTATGTGACTAAGTATAATAAGATAAAAGGTGACAGGAACAAAGGAAAAATCCAGACAATGAACTCTAGGAAAGGGGCAGAAAGACATTATTTTCAACTCAGGGTTGGTTGGGGTGGAGAAAGGGATCAGAGAACGTTTCACAGTGGAGGTAGCACCTGAGTTGACCATTAAACTTTTTAAAAAGAGGCTTTGGACAAGGAGAAATGAGGAAGGTGTGCATTCTAGGCATGAGGATAACCTGTGAGAATGCACAGGGAGGGCATGGTGAGTTCAAAGAACAAAGGATTGTTTAATTTGCCCAGAGCTGTAGTGAGCACTGACTCTGACACCTTATAGCCTATGTTTATAACTTCTCTGAGCTTGAGTCCCCTTGGCTATGAATTGGAAGTGATAATTCCTGTACTACCTACCTCTCTCACAGGGTTATGAGGAAAGGGCTATATAAATGTGTTATAGAAATATTATTTTTATTCTATCTCCATTATTCATGACACACAATTTACAAGTTCAGTAACAGCTCAGCAATTCTCTCCTTTCTGTGGCCTCTGAATATACCCTAACAAGACAATGTGATCTTGTAGCAGAAGACTCAGGTTCGAATCCAACTTCTGATGTTTACTGCCTGTTTGACCTTGGGCAAATCACAATCCCCCTAGACTTGTTTCCTTATCTGGATTAGACAGATTCTGAAGTGCTGTCCAGCTTTGAATCTGTGTTCCTATGAGCTTTGGCAAGGGTCTTCCTCTATCTGGATCTGTGTTTCTTCATCAGTAGAATGATGTTTGGGCTAGACAATCTTTAAGGCCCCTCTGGTTCTGCTGTTGTTGTTTAGTCATTTCAGTCATATCTCTCTCTTTGTGACCCCATTTGGAGTTTTCTTGACAAAGATTCTAGAGTGGGTTGCCATTTCCTTCTCTAACTCATTTTACATAGGAGGAGACTGAAGCAAATGGGGTTAAATGACTTGCCCAGGATCACACAGCTAGAAAGTATCTGAGGTCATATTTGAACTCAGGTCTTCCTGACTCCAGGTCTGACATTCTATTTGCTGTACCACCTAGTTTTCTAATTCTATTCCTCAGCCAATCTGTGATACCTATAATAAAAGCTCACATTTACATACTACTTTGAAGTTTATGAACCCCACTTGCTTACAACCACCCTGTAGAGGAGGCAGTATGTTATTATCTTTATTTTACAGATGAAGAAAATGAGGTTATTAGACAAGTGATGTGATTTGCTCAGGGTCACACAGCTAAATGAAACACAGACTCCAAGTCTTTTGACTCCAGGTCTACCATGCTTTCCATTAAACTGCAACTTCTTACAATTACGTGTCCTTGATCATAGAGATTCAACTAGAAAAGTCATTGTAAAATCCTTCCACCAGCTGGAGAAACAACATAACACTCATGCCTGATAGTGGTCGGTAGCAACATCTTTTCCTATTAAAGATGGTGCATTTAAAGCATGAGCTGATTTTAGCTGCATTGAAGAAAACAAAAAGGCAACCCACTCCCATACTATCCTCTCTTGATTTCAGCCACCATGTTTCCTTTCACCGTCCGCCCCATGGCTAATCTCAGAGAAGCTGTATGGGCTGTGACTGACCAGGCCCCACCAGAGCGCATCAGCATAGGTCTCAAACTCTTCTTTCAACTCCCCTCCTTGAGCATCTGTCTCAGGTACATCTTTCTCCACCAGGTAGACAAGAAATGAGGAAAGGATCAGCGTCAGGAATCCGATATACCAGGCAGTGATGAGTTCCTGGAAAAGAAGGCAATTGAAGAAGAGCATCAACAGATCTCTTTCGGCTTCTGTAAACAGTAAACGTGTTGCACTAGGGAGGGAATGAGAATAGAAACTAGAAAGAATGAGACCGGAAAGATCTGACTTTATAATTCCTCAACCCTGAATTTGGGCTTGCAAAACAGAACCCAATGCATGTGTTAGTTATCAGGTAGAACACTCTAGTGCAGAACCAAATTCCTAAGGGCTTAGGTTGAATGCCCTGCTCTACCCCTTACTAGCTGGGTGATCTTTGGTGACTCACTTGCCTTATCCGAACGTTATTTTCTTCATCTGTAAAAGAGATAATCATATTTCCGCAATCTGCCTTATTAGGAATCTGCCTTCTTAGTCATCTTTGGCAGTACCATAATTATCAATTAATTCCATGTTCATATCTCTTTTTAAGGATGGGGAACATAATTGATATTCTACACCCCCTGCCTGATTTGGCTCCAGACAGAACAATGTATCTTAGGAAAGTGGGCCCCAGTGAGGCAGCGGATCTGGGTTAGTAGGCACCTTTCTAGTTTTAACAGGATAGGCCTTCCTTGATTCAAACCAGATTTGTCCCTATATCGGGGGAGTTGAGTTAAGTTTCTCTGGCCCTGGGATCTGAACTAGAGGGCTGGTCATAGAAATGTGATGTTGCCTCCCTCTAAACAGGGCTGAACCACATACATAAATTATAACAAGGAAGATCTGGCCTTATTATTCAGTTGGCCTGTTAGTAGTGGAAAGAATGAAAGATTCTAGTTATAATAATTATATGTGACTTTTTTTGTTTTAAGAAATAAATTAATCACAGCTTCTTAATAAATGGATGAACAAGTACATATTTCTTGACAGGCTGACTGATAAACTCATAGGTTTGTTGTAAAAATCAAAGGAGATATGGTAGATAAAATAGTGTACATGTAACAAACATACAAATATATATAGTACATATACACACATGTATGTTTGCAAAACATATATGCATATGCACAT
>JAQQSU010000428.1:0-24191 GCA_028627135.1 Pseudochirops cupreus
GGGTAAAAACTTATGACACTTAAAACACAAGTATGGTATTCAGACTCCTGGCAACTAGGTGGCACAGTGGACAGAGTAACAAACCTGGAATCAGGAAGATCTGAATTCAAATCCAGTTTCATACACTTATTAGCTGTGTGACCCTGATTGAATCACTATTTCCATCCGTTTCCTCACCTGTAAAATGAGCTGAGGAAGGAAATGACAAACTCCATTATCTATATAGCAAGAAAACTCCAGATCAGGTCGTAAATAGGACACGATTGAAACAACTGAACAACAACATTCAGGCTCCTGCTAAATATGGACAGCAGAACCACTGGAATTTACTGGGTTGTGTTCACCTCATTCTACATAGATAGAAATAAGACAAAAAAGATAAAAAACAACCTGGAGTGCTTTACTGGTCCTGTCCTTTTCTGAATGGAAATCAATAAAACAATAAGTAAACTGCCAAATTAAACATAGCTTAGCCCTGTCTTTCATATTCCCTATGGTGTGTTTAGGAAGAAAGAAGCTTAATTCCTATTGAGTTTTTCATACAAATTTAGTAAAAAGCCTTATAAATCTTAAGGCTGACTGAATGCTATTTTTCCATCTACCTTAGCAGACTATCATTCATGTGTGTGTTGATGTGGGTGTGTTAAATAAGGGGAAGCTTTTCTACTATTGCCAAAAGAATCAGAAAACAGTTTTTGGGGGCATAATTATGGAAAATGAACTATTAGTATATTCAGGGAGAAAAACTAGAAATAGTTGTGATTTCAACAGGGCGTGCAGGTCTTCACCTAAAATTTGGACAAAGCCTGAATAAATAGAGTACCTCACTTGTATTAAACCACAGAATAAAGGATGAAAGGCGAGTAGTTAGAACGCATTATTTTTCCCTTTCCAGATAACAGAACACATCTGCTAAATCACTTAATAAAGTATGGTTAATATAGAGAAGAGAGTTAACATTCTAACATGACAGTGATTTGAAATATTCATTTTAAATGTAATACTTGTCTTTCATTACAAAAGAAAAACAGAAAGAAAATCATTTTGGTTCTGATTTCCCTGGTGTAAAAATGACATGGAAATAATTCAACTAAGCTTAGTTTCTGTTAAGTCACAGAGTTTTTGATAGGCTATGGAGGTCTGTAAGGAACTATGATTTTTATAGGAATGGTCAAATTTCTTTTCATTTAATGGTGTAACTAAGAAAGGCAGTATATTGTGCTTTCTTTATCTTTCAGTTAGAAAGATTGATGTTCAAGTCATACCTTTGACATGTGCTAACTATAGGACTATGGATAAGTGATGGATTTCTCCACGGTCCAGTCAACTTAACACTAAGTTCTAAATGAGTTGCTTTAGTGTTTCCATGGAAGACATTTCTGCATTGTAGATTCCCTACTTAAAGGAACTAATAAATTTGGATGCTCTTTCTCCCAGTAAGATAGTACTAGAGATAAACCTGGGGGTTGGTGGGTGGGAGAGAGATAAAAGGAAGTCAAGAGGAAAGAATCATACCAGGAAAATGGATAGAATAACATGCAATCAATTAAGATCATTTGAAAAGCATTTTCATAGACCATTGAAGAATTACTCAGGGTACCTAGTTCTGGGTGAAAATTAATTTAGGGTAGAGATTGGGCTCCGCCAAACAAATGCTTATTGCATGAATGCCAACATTTCTAAAACCTGGATAAGTTAAAAAGCCAATAAGTAAACCAAATCAAAGAAAGTTTTACAGAGCTTTTTTCCTATGTAATAGGTATTTTAAGGATTTTTTTTTTTAAAGTTAACTCCAAAAAGTTAACATTTACACATGGGGTAAGAAGCCAGGTCTCTGAATTTTAGATTTTAATTTTTCCCTGCAAATTTAACTCGTGTTGGTCATTATTCTCTACCAAACTGTAAGCGAAACCTTGCATCCTTTCATTCAAAGGTGTTTACACTTGCCTGACTGAAGAAGGGAGGTAGTTATTTGCAGAGTAAATATATTAAGCTTTCAGTAAGGTCATATTCCTGAAGTTTGCAGAATTAAGCATTTTGGGGAACTTCTGGATTGCTTTCCAATCAGAATGAAGCTTATTTTTTTTTAGCATAAATTATTTTCTTAACTTCTTTATTTTTTATATACTGTAACTAGTCTTGTTGTAACTAACAGGTTTTCTCTATGAGATCGGGGTTGGTTGGCAAGTAGCACTTCTAATATTAACCATGAGCTTTCCTGATACTTAACAAGACTAATGCTCCCCACAACCCAATAGGTAGAGAATAGCAGAGCTCTTGCCTCAGGAAAGTGGTGTAGATATGCTCGTTGCTATGGAAACTGCCCTTAGCAAAATAGTTGGCACAGCAATGTTCTTTACCAAGCTCTATTACCTCCTGGGGCAGGAGCTTCACATGTTTTGTTCGCCCCCCACCCCTACTTCTTTTCAAATTGGAATCATCTCAAACCAAGTCTAAAGAGAATCTGAAAGAAATTTAAGCTGTGCTTCTTCTTTTATGTGTATTTCTAATATGCTGGTATAAAAAAACAAAACTTTTGGATAGAAGAAAGCAACTGTAATAGAAATAGGGATCTATAAATGTCTCTTCTGGGGCAGCAGACATGGGAAAATAATCAGATATGCCTTAGCAAGAATCACTCTTCCATATAAAACCCTTACTTGCATCAACTAACAACCCTGCTGTAGAATTTTCGAAAACCTTGAACATATTCCTTTTGTTGTTGCTATCGTCCATCTTCATTCTTGAAGAGGGCCCTGATATCAAGAAGGTGAGGCCATGACTTGCAAGTGAAGGTGCCATGAATTGCAAGGATTTAAGTGAGGGAGGGCTGTGGAAAGTCACCAAGCTTACTTTGTCCTCCAGAGCCATCTGGGTGCAGTGGTAAGATATAGATCAAGAAGACTGGAGGGACCCCCAGTGCAGTCTGAGGCCTTGGACTTTTTAAGCTAAGGTCTTTTCTAGGTCTCAGTTTAACTGAGGCAATACCCATTCTATGATTAAGGATAAATTAGAAATGAGGCAAAGAAAGGGCTTCTTTTACCTAGTTTAAAAAAAATCAATCTGGGAAACGAAGACACTCAAAGTCTCTGGACAAAACAGAAACAATTGCAATTTACATTCATTCTGAGCCATCTGGGTCCAAACAATGACCACTAAGCAACACCTACCTTGATGGGTTGTTATGAGGATCAAATGAGATAATATTTATAAAGTGCTTGGCACAATGTCTGGTATATAGTAGGCACTTAATAAAGGCTTATTTTCCTTCCCCTGCCTTTTTTACTTCTATAACAAATTGCTGGCTTATGTTAGCTCGCCATGTAGCAACACATTTCTTTCCCAGACAAGTTGCTACTGTAGCAAACTAAGACTCCTCCATTTTGTACTTGTGAAGTTGATTTTTAACACAAACGTAAGATTTTAATATTTATTCCTAGTATGTTTCATCTTATTTGATTCAGCCCAATTTTCTAGCCTGCCAAGATCTTTTTCAATCCTGACTCTGCCATCCAGTGTGTTAGCTATATCTCACAGCTAGAGCTGTCACCACAAAAAACTGTTCAGTGAGCTTTGATTTCTGAAGCAAAATGGAATACTTTGATTCAATTCTTCTAAATTTCAGTCTATTTTATTCATTCAAAGGCACTAATGGCCCACGATCATTGCAAATTCTTCTAGCTAAATAAATACTTTGCTTTCCTCTTTTTTTTTTTTGTTAGAGTGAGTAGTCTTGTATTTGATGTCTGTTCTTCCTTGGTCTTTAGCCACAAAATATGCTGGATTTCCCTGAGATTAATTAGGGTATTTCTTATGGAAATTAGAAGAAGACAAGTTCAACAGGAATGTATGTTTGCATGCATAAGTAGGGTATATCAGAAGAGTGACTCAAGTCAATTTGAGAAGTTCTTCAATCACCTTGCAATATAATAGGGAATGGGTCATTGTTTCTAAGGCAAGTCATAGGACATAAGAACTCCAAAAGATTGGTGTTTTGAGGATTATCTGTCCTCTCTCATTTCCTACAAAAGCTAATTCATCCTATTTTATAAGCTCTTACTTTACAGGACCCCTTCTATGTCTTTTCCCTTGTTCTATGTTCCATTGTGTAGTAAATTAATAAATAATGGTGTCATACAGAACAAGCACATGACATTGAAAGACTGATACTCATTCATAATGTGAGGGGAAGGGTGCTGAAGAATATTGTCTATGAATACCAATGGCCTGTGTAGATGAGGATTTCCTGGGCAGCATGATCCCAGAACGTAGCTGCACAACCAATAAAAGAATATTCTGTAGACAGTAACAGCTTTGAAAGTTGCTTATAAGTAAACCCAAGTTCCAGAGTTCCCAAGTTGGTGCTTCAAACTTTTTTTTTTTTTTGCTTTTTGGAGGCGGGGAAGGCTGGGCAATTGAGGTTAAGTGACTTGCCCAAGGTCACACAGCTAGTAAGTGCTAAGTGTTTGAGGCTGGATTTGAACTCAGGTCCTCCTGATTCCAGGGCCAGTGCTCTATTCATTGCGTCACCTAGCCGCCCCAGCTTCCAAACTTTTAAAGAGAGAGAGGACTTTCAGATGGAGCATGATAATCAAGAAAAAGAATAGGGTAGTTCACAGAAAAATCATCCTAATTAAAGATTTTTTACAAAGGTTTTCAGTTATGGTTTCATGAGAAGAAATTTGTTTTAGAAATAAAGGTAGGGGTGGCTAGGTGGTGAAGTGAATAGAGCACCGGCCCTAGAGTCAGGAGGACCTGAGTTCAAATTCGGCCTCAAACACTTGACACACTTACTAGCCATGTGACTTTAGGCAAGTCACTTAACCCCAATTGCCCTCCAAAAAGCAAAAAAATAAAATAAAATAAAATGAAGGTGATATAAAACAAGAGAGTCAGGAGCAGAGTAAAGATGGCACTGTCAAAAAGGCATTTTTGCCTTAGTTCCTTTGTAATGGCCTAGAAAACACTCCAGATGGAATTCTGATCAGAAAAGTCAAGAAAAGAAGTCATTGTAAGTCATTTTTTCCATTCCAGATAACTTAGGAAGATTGAGATATTTGCAGATAATAGGGAGGGGGCTAGCACTGTGTGGCAGCAGGATGAAGCAGCAATGGGTTCAAGTGAAGGCAGGGAGGAACTCAGTGCCCAGAGACAATAAGGGGACTGAACATCAGGAATAAAGAGATGTCACTGCATAGCACTGAGAACAAGATTGAGCACCACCTGGCATCACTATCACCAATCACCGAATTGCAGGTCAGAATTCCAGGATGGAGAGAAGTGATAAAGGCCTTAAGAGAGCAGAGGGCCTCCCTAGCAAAGTGGCAAGGAACAAGTTTCAGAAACAGTGTTGTGTGGCTCCCAGCCCCCCCAAAAAAGAGTGGAGATACAATTCTAATCTTCAGCCCTGCACATAAGCCTGCAATGGAATAAATCATGGTAGGAGAGCAAAAACAAAGTGGAGCCAGAAGTTCAATAGATCTAAAACTGTATAATTATCTATAGGGGCATCAGTGACAGAATCCAGTAGCATTTTATGGAAATTCAACCACATACAATCCAATGGATCCAAATCAGGCCAGGAACTTGTAGAGTAAAGATTAGGAGAACAGTGAACAGACCTCTTCCTGGATCACATTATTTTAGAAACACCAAAAATTTACAGGACCCTAACTGATCTGTGAAATAAGCTGGAATGAAATTATAAAATAAAACAAAACAAAACAAAACAGAAGCTCAAGCCAGACCCCCAGACCCAAAAGTGAAGATAGCCTAACCTAACATAAAAGCCAAAATCAAGAAGTAGGCTAAGAAAATGAGCAAACAGCAATAGCAAAAACAAACCTGACTATAAAAAGATACCATGAGGACTGAGAAACTCAAGACACAGAAGGAAAAAAGCATGACTTGAAAACATCTATAAGCAAAGACTATAGATTGGACGTAAGTCCAAGAAGAATTGCTAGAAGAGGTAAAGAAAAAAACTTTTAAAAGATAGCAAAATTGGGGGCGGGGGGAGAGAATGAAATGAGAACTATACAAAGAAATTATAAAAAGAAATTAATATATAATGGAATATTACTGCTATAAGAAATGATGAATAAGCAAATTTCAGAAAAAGAATTCATTATTTGATAAAAATTGTTAGGAAAGCTGGAAAATGGCCTGGCACAAATAGGGTATAGACCAAGATCTTAAGCCATTTACCAAGATAGGGTCAAAATGGACACATGATCTAGATATAAAAGGAGATATCACAAGAAAATTAGAAGAACATGGAATGTATTATTCATATGGATAGGAGAAAAATTTAAGAATAAACAAAAGACAGAGAACATTTTATTTGACAATAAAGAACAATGAAATACAATACCAAAATTTGCGAGAGGTGCCCAAAGCTGTACTTAGCAGAAAATGTATATCTCTAAAAGCATGTGTTGATGGAAGGGAGAAAGGGCAAGTCAGTCAATTGAGTGTACAAGTAACAACAAAATTTACAAATGTAAAACCCCAAAATTATAACAAAATAGAAATCCAGAAAGTCAAAGGAGAGATCGATAATAATAATAGTTAAAAAACAAACAAACAAACAAACAACCATAGGGGGTGGCTAGGTGGTGCCGTGAATAGAGCACTGGCCTTGGAGTCAGGAGGACTTGAGTTCAAATGTGGCCTCAGACACTTAACACAAAACTAGCCATGTGACCTTGGGCAAGTCATTTAACCCCAATTGCTCTACCTTCCCCTCTCCAAAAAGCAAAAACAACGACAACAACAACAAAAAACCTTAAATTTCAAATGAAATTATAAGCTTTTTGTAATGGAAAGAGGAAGAGGAGGAGGAGGAGGAAGTAGAGGAGGAGGAGGAGGAGGAGAAAAAGAAGAAGAAGAGGAAGAGGAGGAGGAGGAGGAGGAAGGGAAGTGTAACAGATCTCAAATTATACTACAAAGCTGAAATCATTAAAACAAACTAGCATAGTAGCCTAGTGTTTGATAAACCCAAATATCCCACTTACTGTGGTAATAAGTTACTACTTCTAGCAAGGTAGGAAAACTAGAAAGCAGACTGTAGAAAGTAGGCATAGTTCAACGTCACACAGTATACCAAGATAAGGTCAAAATTGGTACATGATTTAGACATAAAAGATAATATCATAAGCAAATCAGTAGAGCTTGGAGGAAATTACCTTTCTAGTCTATGTATAAGGGAAGAAGTCATAACCAAACAAAAGGCAGAGAGGATTATGGAAGGCAAACAGATAATTTTGATTATGTAAAAAAATTAAAAAAAAATCTTTTGTACAAACAAAAGCAATGCAGCTAAAATTAGAGGAAATTCAGGAAATTGAGAAAATTTTGCAGCATGTTTCTCAGAGAGAGATCTCAGTTTTCAAATATATACAGAACAGAAAAAAGACAAAATAATCACAAAATGCATAAAATATCTGAAAATTAATCTATGCTCACAAAATGTATTCAAGACTTTTATGAATACAATTATACAGCACACTTTACTGAAATTATTTAACACTTCTAAGGATAGTCAGTGATTATAGTTGAGCAGTGGTACAGTATTATATCTTTCTAATCATTTCGCAGTTCTCAACAAAATAATACCAAAATCATTAAAATTTCAATGATTACACTGATTGCCACTGCTTCAAGGCCAGGTAGCTTGGTATATTAGATTTCCACTTGTCCCCCAGGACTATTCAGTCAGTACTCTGAGAGAGTTGCAGAGATCTCTTCTTCCCAACTGGTTCTTTGGAAGTCTGAGCTTACATTTCCTGGACCTATAACAGAAGAGGATCAGGGAAAAAGATCAAAACTCCAAACCCCAGCCTCCTCCTTATTTTTTTTTTCTCAAGGTCACAGGTGGAACGGGAAGCAGCCCTCTCCAAAAGCAGCTTACTGAACAGTTCCCTGCTGTGAGTGAAAGAGACCTTCACTTGTGAACTCTCTACTAAGAAAGAAACTGTCCTAATCTTGTCCTTTAAATAACAGTAGCCAAGTTCCAGCTACAGAGCCAATGGAAAGAGGCTGCTCTCACTCATGCAGAATGTAGTGCAGGCTGCTTTCTCTCTTTTTTTTTCTTTAATGTAAAAACAAAACATATTTATTATACTTTTTGAGTTACATATTTTCTCCCCGTCTTTCCCCCGCCCACCGCCCCAAAACAGCCATCCCAGTGTGTCCCCCTCCCCCAGTCTATTCTCTCCTATGTCACTGGGCCGCTTTCTCTTAAAAGTAGGACCCTGGAATATCCATGGTGGTTAAGCCACCTTAAATGATCTGTGTAAGCACTGAACTCCCATTATACTTCCAAGGAAAATGGTCTAAAGTTTAAAGGGAAATAATGGTGGGAGGATGAGGAATGAAAGGTTAATAGCATTTTAAGAAATGAAAATATATAACTGTAATATATATATTACTCATAATATATATATTACATATGTGTATATATTTGTAGATGCGTATATATAATTTTATATATCTCATCATTGTGGTTAAAAATAGAAAAGTAGGTCAATAGAATGTAATAGATAAGCAAAAAACAAAATCAGTGAATAAGCAATTATTGTTTTCCATATACCAGAAACAGTCGGTGGCTTACTGGATAGAGCACTGGGCTTAGAATCAGGAAGACCTCATTCACATCTTGCTTTAGACACTCATTAGTTGTGTGACCCTAGGCAAGTCATTTAAGCTCTGTTTATTTTAGTTTTTTTCATCTGTTAAATGGGGATACTAGTAGTAATTAGTGGTGATTAAATGAGATTTTTGTAAAACGTTCTTAACACTGTGCTTGGCACATGGTTGTTTCCTTCTGTTTTCCCTTTCCTGCTGGACACTGATAAGCAAGGGGCATACAAATGCAAACAAAAAAACAATCCGTGAACTCTAGCTTCTTGCTTTCTAATAGGAGAAGACAAAATACTTCTGTCTGGGACCTACAGTTGGAACAGGAAGGGGGAGAAGATAAGACAGGGGTGAATATGAACTTGCAGGTAATTAATGATGGCCTGGTTACAGGCAAGAAACAGTGAAAGCTCAGCTATAAGGCCTAAGGTTTGTGTGAAAGAAATCCAAGTTTTGATGGGAAAATAATATAGAAACAATAAAAATTAGAAATCATGATATGATAAATCAAATAAAGCATAAATTTGTTGTTGTTCAGTTATATCTGACTTCTGACCCCATTTAAAGTTTTCTTGGCCAAGGCACTGGAGTGGTTTGCCATTTCATTCTCTAGTACATTTTACAGATGAGGAACCTGGGAGAAACATGATTAAGTAATTTGTCTAGGGTCACACAACTAGTGACTGAGGCCAGATTTGAATTCACGAAGATGAGTCTTCTTGACTCCAGACCCAACACTCTCCCCTCTGTGCCACCTAGATTATCCAAAGTATAAATTACTACTTAGGAAAGGACTTTTTATTCAACAAGAATTGCTTGGAAAACCAAAAGACATTTGAATTAAAAAATGAATACATGAGTGAATGATTGACTAAACAAATAAATAAGTTCAGAAAAGTGTTTTACATTGAACAGAATATTGTTACAAATGTATATATCATCTAAATATAAAAAGCCATATTATAATAAAAAGGGGAAAAAAAGTAAATGGAGGAAAACCTTAATAATTGAAACTAGGTGACAAGTTCTTAATCGAATAAAATACCAGAGACAGAAGAGATCCTAAAAGAAAAAAATATATATATTTTAATTGCAAAAAAAGTATTTTGTATGAAATAGATATGAAATAGTAATGATGATAATTACATCATCATCATCACTATTATTATTGTTCTTATTATTATTTTACATGGATATCAACTTGTTCCAGAGACACTTTTATCTAAACTCCATTATGAACAATGAGAACAGAGGAATTATAAAAATTGTGTAACATATATTCACTTCCACTTGAAGATTTTAGCACTATAATGCCTGGAAAAGATACAACCAACTGTCTACAATTATGCATCAGAAGTTTGCTGTCCTTCATATACTTACAAATCTCTCTACTATAAATAAAGATCCCAAAATGTCCTTGAGAAATCAGCAAAGGCATTGTGTCAGGACTTGGAGCATTATCACTATTGCCACAGTCACCAGGATATAATACTAACTCTTAAAACCCAGAAACAACATAATTAATAAGTATTACCATATCAACCACTCTTAATTTCCAAACTATATTGAATGGAAAACTTTGAAAATACAGAGACTTAGTAGTAACAAATAAAAATCATCCCGGAAGAGGATGAGGAATATGTTATCAATGTCACTACTACAGTTTTCTCAAATAAAATATCTGTGAGTCTAAAGATGAGTTTATTTTTCAACACTTTTATTCGATTACAAAAAGCTGCCATGATAGTCATCTTCACAACAGTCCTCCAAACATTAAACAAGAAAGAGTGGTAGTAGGGTAGCTATTCATCCCAGGAATTTATCTTTTAAATTCCTTTAAAAAATGAGAGTGAACAGAAAGGAAAAATATATATATGGTTTTATATTATTTTATGGAATTTTTTCCCCAAGAGTCTAGCCTCATTTTCTTCATTAAAACAAAATCATGCTTGCCTCTTGTGATTCATTACATACATGATTCCTCACCATGTGGCTATTCTTATAAGAATACACCCTGGTTAAAAATATTTTAATTAAATTTTCTATAATATATAATACTAAATAAAAATATCTAGATGAAACCAATGAAAAGAAGATAAGTGTATTTCTCATGAACTCTACCTACAAAAGCAAGAAAAAAAATCTACTGTAAGGAGAAGGAACAGTGTTTCCTGATGAGACTCAATGAATCTAAGAATGGGTTTTTTTGTTTTGTTTTGTTTTTTATTAAGTGATGTTACCTATTATGTTTAACTATTTGACTTCTCACAGATGCAGAGTGGATAATTAGAATGTGGCCAGTGATCCTCGTGCAATATGCTGAGTCAATCATGTCTAAGTAGACTTAATGGTAACCAGTCCTAGGAAGTAAGTTGCTGTGTTACAGAGACTTAATTCTTTATTTACAAAATGTCTAATCACTTTCTACTTGAGGCTGACTACATGTTTCCCTACAACCTAAAGGATTCCCTGGGTGTGAAATTATACCAGTGAAGCATTGAAAGCCTTTGAGTATGGGTCAATAAATAAATAATGACTGTTATCTAAGAACTGTCCTAACTAAGATCAATATGCCTTATTACTAGAAATTTGAACATTAAACATGTCTTAGAATTGGAGCCTTATAGATTTAAAGCTGGAAGGGAAATCATCTCCTTTATCGTTTTCATTTATAGATGATGCAACTGAGATTGAAAGGTAAGGTAACTTGCCTAAAATCACACAAATGAAAAAGGGCAATATCACTATCCAAACCTGTGTCCTTTGATTCCAAATTCAGTGCTCTTTCCCCTACAATATTATGCAACCTTTGCTAGATGGTGTTTTTTGCTTGTTTGTTTGTTTTAGCCCAAGCAACTCAAGGAAGATGATTTATTAAGGTTAGGTAGCATTATGGTGTGATTCCATAGTGCTAATAAAAATCACGTCCTCCTCCATCCCCCAAGAATTTTTGTCTATATTATCCAGAGATTATTTTTATATTCTGTTTTTAAAGCTTTTTTCTTTTTTTTTTCTTAATGTCTCCCATTTTTTTGTGTTTAGTCATTTTTCAGTCATATTTGACTTTTTGTGACCCCCATTTGGGGTTTTCTTAGCTGAATTATAGGAGTAGTTTGCCATTTCCTTATCCAAATAATTTTATTGATGAGGAAACAGGCAAACAGGGTTAAATGACTTGCCCATGGTCACACAGCTAGTAAGTATCTGAGGACAAATTTGAATGCAGGAAGATGAGTGTTCCTGATTCCAAGCCCAGTTCTCCATCTACTGTGCCACCTAGCTGCTGTACAACTTCTTGAATATACCTTAATTTGCTCAGTCATTATAAAACAAAGAGCATTCAATGTTTTGCTAGTATTGGAATTAATGGTTTTACTACCACAAAAAACTCCTACCTTGAAAATTTTGTAATTCATGGAACATTTCTTTCTGCTTTTGAATCCTGGAGTTTACACCTACTAGTGGGATCTCTTAGTCAAAGGGTATGGTTATTTTAGCCACTTTCATCCCGTGATTTCAATTTGTTTTCCATAATGTTTAGATTCATTTGAAACTCTACCAACAGTGCTTCAATGTCCCTGTCTTCTCACAGTTCCTCCCATATTTACTATTTCTTTTAGGAATTAATTTTTTTTTTACCAACTAAATTAGCCATAACAAGCATTCCAAAAGACAATTGAATTTGAAATGGAAACATAGTAAAATAAGATACCTTTTAAGATAAGATTGAATATTTTGAGGAGGCAAAATCCTGGAAAGCTCTAGTTATGTTCAGACCAAAATGAAAAGAGATATATTACCTGGAAAAAGAGAAGTTTTTAAAAGAGAACAGAAAGAAATCAGAATTACTTAGCTCTTATACTAATTTTGCATTCTATGTGATACAGGACAATTCACTTAACCTCTATGGACCTCAGTTCCCCATCAATTAAATTCAGAGATTGGATTAAATGTCCTATGAGAGTTCTTCCAAGTCCCTGTGATCCCCCCCAAATTTTTTGGAGGGTGCAGTGGGGTAGGATGACCAGATAAGTATCAAATTTGTGCTGGAGCCAGCTTGAACCAGACCTCAAGAGCTGATCATTAATTTTTCAGTGGAAATTCTAAGGAAACACCTTGGAAATCAGCAAAAAAACCTACAAATCAGGGGTTGAGTTATTGTTTTGTTGATTTTCTAGACATAAGAGAGTATTAATAACAATGTATGTAAAATTTAAGTGTGTGTTCTTCTGAGACATAGTTGTTAACAGCTTACCAGCACACCCCTGCTATGAGACTAGGTAAAAGTATCTTGATTTCAGCAAGGTATTTGATGAAGGAAAAATACCTTGTGTATAAAATCCAGAAATGAGGATTTGATTATTTTATGATTCATTACGTTTGTGGCTGGGTGAATGGATTGATAATTATTTGCAGAAATATTTTAGGAGCTGTCATGACAAAGTTTGTACCTGATATTTATGTAGAAAAAGGATTTGACTTGTTGTCTTTGGCCGTAAAGGGCAGAACTAAAATGATCCAATAGAAATAGCACAAAGGCAAATTCTGAACAACTTGAGCTCTTAAACAGTGGAATGGCATGCTCCCCTGCCTTGGACAATTTTAAGCATAATAATAATTATAATGAAAACTGGAAGTTATAAAGTATTTTAACCTTTGAATATTACTTCAATTTTTTTTCCTCATTTGATCTTCTACACTTTGAGATAGCTGCTATTCTTCCTCATTCCCCCACCCACCCATTTTATAGATGAGAAAATTCAGGCTGAAGTATTCAAGATACTTATTTGTTTCTTTGTTATAATAGATAATTCTTTTTGTATATATTCTTTTTCATATATAAATTGGACTAGATGGCTCCTGAAATCCTTTTCAACTCTCAAATTTTGTTATTGATTTTTAAATCAATAATCTAAGATCTTTACTTTATAAAATGGTGCCCTAAAATAAAAAGAACTAGCATTTATATAGCAATTTAAGGTTTGTGAAGCACTTTACATATATTATCTTATTTAAACCTCACAACATTCCTGTGAGCTACATGATACAGGCATTATCTACATTTACAGATGTGGGGACAGACACTACAGGAAGTAAATGGCTTGTCTGTAGTCAAACAGCTAAATATGGGAGTCTGGGTTTGAACATAGGCTTCACTGTCTAAGTCTGTTACACTTTCTGCTGGGCTTTATGACCTAAAACCAACAAGATGGAATGCAACGGAAATTTAAAAGATCTACACTTAAGGTCCTTCTTTCCTTTCTTCCTTCCTTCCTTCCTTCCTTGCTTCCTTCCTTCCTTGCTTCCTTCCTTCTTTCCTTCTTTCCTTCCTTCCTTCCTTCCTTCCTTCCTTTCCCTTTCTTATATCAACTACACAAATGCAAGACAAGCTAGATGTCTCTTGACAGCAGTTAGTAGGGGGAAAAAGACTAATAGGACTTAGTGGGCCATAAACTCAGTCTAAAGCAGTAATGTGATATGATTGCTATTAAACAATAAACAAAAATATATGGTTTAAACATGTTCAGGCTCTATGAATAAAAGTCTAAAATATAAAGTATGGAAACTTATACTCCTATTAATTCTACTGGGTTCAGAGTAAAACTGGATTATTTTATTCAGTTTGTCATTCAATTCTTCCAGTCATGTCCAAAGCTTCCAACCCCATTTGGTATTTTCTTGGCAGAGATACTGTAGTAGTTTGTCATTTCCTTCTCTAGGTCATTTCACAGATTAAAAAACTGAGGCAGGGTGAAGTTACCTGCCCTAGGTCATGCAGCTAGTGAGTGTATGAGGCTAAATTTGAATGCAGTTCTTCTTGACTTGAAGCCAGATGGCCTGTCTACTGAGCAATCTACCTGCCCCTCTTTAGTTCTAGGTTGTCATATTTTTAAGAAGCACATTTTAAAAGTGTTTTCAAAGGAAGTAAAACAGATGGAGAAAGGTCTAGAAATAGTATCAAAGGAGGAATAGTTTAACGGTATAATTTTCTCTGAAAAAGAGCATAGAGAGAGTTAACATAATTATGACTTTTCAAACATGAGAAGGGTTGTCATGCAGAAGAAAGAACTCGTATGTTTCTCCAACAGGACAAAATATTGATTGGTAGAAATTTCAGTGAGCTAGATTTCAGTCCAATGGAAAGAAACTTTGAAATAATGAGAGATGTCCAAAGCTAAAAAGGACTGCTTGATGAGACAGTGAATTCCATATCACTTCAACTATTTGAGCAGTAGGAGGTGCTGAACAATGTTCATTGATGGAAAATATTTGAATGAATGTATAAATTAATTAATTGAGAAAGAAATTAAGTACTTAATATATGCCCAGTACTCTTGTAAGTGCTGGGGATACAAATACAAAAGCAAAAGTACTTCCTGCCTTCAAGGAGCTTACACTCTAAGGAGAGAAAAATAATACACATAGGGGATCAATGTCATGGAGGAGCACTCTCAATAAGTGAATGAAATAATATGACATAGTGACCATTTTGGGGTTAGGCGCAATGCAACTATCTATAGATCTACTCTTAAGCCCACTTCAGACTCAATAATTTTATGGGGCACAATGCCTTCCCTTAAAATGTGAGCCTGAGAGCAGTGACTATATTTTCCCTTTCTTTGTGTCTCTAGCACTTAACATAGTGCCTGACACATAGGAGGTGCTTAATAAAAGTTTATTGAAAATCTTCATTGCTTTCTGATCATTACTTTTACTCCCCTCCAGCAGTGAAGCAACTGTTCAGCTTAGAAGAGGAGCTTAAATACATATCTAAATTTTCCTCCCAGACAAATATTTGAAAGTTTGGTGCTCTGTACTATTGCAGTTTCAAATAGATACCCTCTTCTCCAATAAGCAAAAGAATGTGACCTTAATGGTGATGGGGTGTGTGGAACATGTTGTATAATCATCACAGTTAGAATGAGAACAAATAGAGTAGAGTGTTCTGACAAAACCAAGATTACCTCATTACTCAACCACTCACACATTCCAGTTCTTGGACAACAAAACCCAAGTATTGATTGACCCCTGGCCAACAGCATTGAAATGAACAGCATAAATTAGGTGGATTGGTGTGTTGACTGCCTATAATCTCTTATTTATTTGGTTTTCATCCACATACTCAAGCTGACTATAAACTCCTGTTTGTGAGCATTTATGGGAACTGCAGCCATCTAAAACAAAAAGAAGTTATTAATACTGGATGAAGCCCTGAATTTGGAATTGGGAAACATGGGCTCTAGTCAAGACTTCCCACGAACTCACTCTGTGACCTTAGGCAAGTCATGTCACTGGGCCACAGTTCTTTTAGATGTGGTAGAGTAAATAGTCTCTAAGGTTCCTTCTAACTCAATTTAAAAAAAAATCCATATTATGCTATAATATGAGATGGGTTTAGTTTTAATGCATTATTTTAGATACTGTAGGGACAACCTTATATAGAAGATATGGACAAGGTAAGAAATATATTTCCTATGCCTAAGTCCAGAGACCCATTAGAAGTTCCTGGAACTCTATTTCCCCTGATACTCTTTGTAGACTCGCATTCCAAGAAAAAGAAAATCTTGAATATGTATCTGAAATAGAGAACATTCAAGGCCAAAATGGTATTGTTCAAGATTCCAGGAGTTTTAACATTTTCCTAAGACTTAATGAAGCAAGGAAAGAAGATATTTGATTGGAATGAACCTGAGTTTGTGGAGAAAGGGAAAAGGACATCTGACAGTCTTCAAGGAGCAAATCTGAGAGCCCCCTTCATTGGATGCATCTATATATTTTCATCTCAGTTGCTGACAATGCAAGAAAGAGCAAAAAGGAGAGATACCTACGGAAGCAATTTCTAGCTGTGACATAGAAGGTAAAGTTACTAAGGGCTACCTTTCTACATCAGAGCTTGATTTGAAGGAGCAGTAGATGATAACAACATGCTTTCTTTTGCTTTTGCTTCATAATTTTTTACACTTAAATATTTCACCATTTCAATACCAGTCAGGAGGCTGACCAGTTACTATAATAGTAAACTAAATATTTAGAACTGAATTTGATGTTGCAAGTTCCCATTTTCAAAACTGGAAAGGAGCCTCAGTGAGATGAAATAATTATAAACATCAAAATGGACAGGCAGTTTGGCATGGTGACGATCTTCACTCCATTGCCTTTCTAGTGTTCCAGGAACTAATCCCTAGGACCATAACTGCTGTCTGCACCCTGACTTGCATCCTTACTTCTGACATGATTCTTTAGGGTTATGCCTCCATTTATTTCTGCCTTTAGTGAAATGGAACTTCGGGGGTATCACAGGACTCCACATTACCATCTGCCATAAAGTTGGAGCTCTTAGGAGAATCTTAAACATTCCAAACACCTGCATCCTTTAAAGTACCTCTCTCCAACCATGGAAATATTTTCTGATTAGTATTCTCTAAGTGCTTTAAGGAACTTGAGCCAAGCATGATACTGTGTTGATAGATCTACTACATATTTGTGTACATATTCTCAAATGAGTCCTCACTGAAGCAAGGCTTTTATATTTTCTGCTTTCCTAATCCTTTATACTCTTATCATCCTGTTAATTCCAAATCCCAGACTGACAATGTATAATCTTCATTTCCAAAGGCAAATAACAGAAATAATTTTTATTAGTTATTAATACAACCATGAAGAGTTATCAATAGGTGTTGTTTCCTTTTCAGTGCTTACAATAAGGATTTTTGTTACATTGTTTCTGTTATCATTGCAAGTAAAAGCATATAATCTGAAGAACAGATGATTGAATCATTTGCATTTTATATATGTGTATAATCGTTAAAAAGCATGAAAGCAGAAACTAGAATGTCACATAAAGGAAGCACCAAGCAGACCAGTTTTTCTAAAAAAGGGGTTGGTGAATTATAGCATGATACCTGTTTTTAAATGGCCTGTGAGCTAAGTGACTCACAAATAGTACAAAAACAAGTGGTGGGCTGGAGATGAATCTCAAGTCATAGTTGCTGATCCCTGGGATACAGCATGGAACACGGTTTTCAAAATATGGATCATTTTTTTTTGTTTATGATCAAGGTTCCTTCCTCCAACTTTAGGATCACCCATACATTATATGTGCAGCTGCGTACAATCCAATATATTATTTATTTTGTGTGTGTGTGTGTATGCAACACATAAATATGCATACAATTATGTTGTGTAATATACATAGATATTATCTACCCTAAACATAGATGCAGATGTAGATATGGCTCTAACTATGGATGGTATGAATATAAATGGCACAGGGAGACAGAAACAAAGATTACAATCATAGAGATAAAGAATTATCCAGATGTCTATCCATGTAGATATAGCTATATTTTTTTATAACTCAAAGTATGACTGATCTTGAAGTTGGAAGAAGTGGCATGGATAAAATTCAGTAAAAATAAAAAGTAATTGATTCATATACTCAAAAGAACACTCTGTGCTTAGTCAAATTGCAGAGCTTGATGTTCTGTCTACATTATATTCCATTTTCTGCCTCCATGCTTTGGTACTGCCTACCCTTATGTCTTAACTGTTCTTTCTTATTGCTCCTATTTTTCTCTTTAACAAAAAGGTGCATAATCATTTATTTACACCCTTTAAAAGCAAGCTAAAAGTCAATAAATAAACTGGAAAAAAGGAGAAAGCAAAAAAGAATAAAAACTGATGATGAAAAATTAATATGGTGACAGGGAAGATCAAGACACAAACTCAGAAGACAATGATATCAAAAGAGTTACAAGCAAAACCTTAAATAAAAGGTGTGATTTGGAAAACAAGCTCAACAAAAATTTCTTAAAGAATTCAAAAGGGATTTGAAAATCAAATAAGACACATAGGAAAAAAGAAACCTGAAAAAATAAGGTAGAGCAATGCAAGAAAAATAATGAAAAGAGAGTCAACAGGTTGGTTAAAAACAGGACAAAAATATACTGAAAAGAAAAAATCATTGAAAAACAGAATTGGTCAAATGGAAAAAGAAGTACAAATATTAATTTTTAATTTTTAAAATATTTATCTATATAATCATTTTTAAAAATTTCCCAGTCACATGTAAAAGAAAAAGTTAACATTATTTTCTAAAACTTTGAGTCCTAAATTCTCTTGCTTGTTATCTTTCCACCCCACATCATTGAGAAGGCAAGAAGTTTGATATAGGTTATACATGTGTAGTCATGAAAAACGTATCCATAACAGTCATGTTGTAAAAGAAAACATGGACAAATTTAAAAAAAAAAACAGGGAAAGTAAAGAAAGTTTTTAAAAAAGAATGCTTTGACCTGTATTCAGACACCATCAGTTCTTTCTCTGGGAATCAAAAGCATTTTTCATCCCAAGTCCTTCAGAGTTCTCTTGGGTCATTGTATTGCTGAGAATAACCACGTAATTCACAGCCGACCATCTTATGATAAAGCTGTTACTTTGTAAACAGTACATTTCATTATGCATCAGCTCATGCAATTCTTTCCAGATTTTTCTCAGAGAGTTTTCCTTATCATTTCTTACAGTACAGTAGTATTCCATCACAATCCCATACTATACCTTCTTCAGCTGTTCCTCGATTGATGTGTAACCCCTCAATTTCTAATTCTTTGCCCCCAGAGCTTCTATGAATATTGTTGTACATATAGGTACTTTTTTTCTTGTCTTAAATCTCTTTTGGGATACAGACCTAGTAGTGGTAATAGTAAGTTAAGGGGTATACATGTTTTTATAACCCTTTCAGCACAGTTCCAAATAGCTTTGTAGAATGTTTGAATCAGTTCACAACTCCTCTAACAATGAATTAACGTCTCATTTTTCCCACATCAGAGCCAAAATTTGTCATTTACCTACAAAAATTTACTGAAGAAAATCATTACTTATAAAGCAAAACTGGATGAATTAGAACTGAACAAGAGAAAATTAATAACAAAGTGAGGAATCAAGAAACAATAAAGCAAATTCAAAAGAACTAAAAAATGGAAGAAAATATTAAATACTTCATCAGAAAAAACTCACTTGGAAAATAAAGTGAAGTGACATAACTTAAGAATTATTGGATTACTGAAAGCCATGAAAAAGAAAAGAGGGTAACATATTTACAACAAAAAAGGAAGACTTCCTTATAATAACTTAAGAATTATTGGATTACTGAAAGCCATGAAAAAGAAAAGAGGGTAACATATTTACAACAAAAAAGGAAGACTTCCTTATATCCAGGAGCCAGAAGGAAAAATAGAAATTGAAAGAATCTACCAATCACCTCCTGAAAGACATTCCAAAATGAAAACACCAAAGAATAAAATAATCATATTCTACAAGTTCCATATGAAGGAGAAAATATTGCAGGCAGCCAGAAAGAAACAATTCCAATATCATTGGACCATAGTCAGCATCCCACAAAATTTAGCAGCTTTAACTCTGAAGGATCAGAGGACTTGGAATACAATATGTTAGAAGGGCTGGAGCCAAGATGGAGGAGTGAAAGCAAGATCTTACCTGAACTCCTCCATGAACTCATTTGGTAAACTATAAAAAATGGATCTGGGCGGGGGGAGAGAGGGAACTCAGTCAAGATGGCAGTGTAGAAGCAGGAAAACTCTGTGAGCTCCCCCCATAACCACTTCAAATACCAAATATGACTGTAAACAGATTTTAGAGCTCCAGAACCCACAAAGTGACAGAAAAACAAATCTCCCACTGGAGGCCGCCCACCAAGCAGAGAGGAAGAGTTCATCATAGCTCTGTAGGAGCCAGGATCAACACTGGGGTTTTAGCCCAAGGGCAACCAGGAAAAGCCACAGATGGAGCATTCAGGAGTGCAGATAACATGCAGCTGTGGGGGTTTGCAGCATTATCAACCCAAAAAAGTCAAAGATAAAGTGAAAGATCAGTGAAACTTGGCTGAATTTGGGGAAGTGGGTCTGGCCTTCTTCCCTCAGAGCCAGAAGTGGCAGAAGCGGTGGTGCTGCAGCAGCATCCACATGGCTGCTTAAGAGCTCCCAGCATGCAAACTGCAGGGGGCTCAAGCAACCATTCAAAGGATAAATGCTCTTGCCTTAATCTGCCTGGATCACATCACAGTCTTGAATGGTGGTCCTGAGGTGCGTGACCAGAGAGCCAAAGCTGGTGGGGTTTGTAGAGACAGCAGGTTTCTAATAGCACCAGGAGCTGTGAAAATCTCAGCAATTTGGGAAAAAGCTCTCCCTTCTGGAAGCAGAATTCCACAGAGATAAAAAGTCAAGTAATTGACTGGCAACATGAGCAGGCAAAGGAAGCAAAGTAAACACAGACAACCAACTTTAGATTCCTTTGGGGGGAACAAAAAGGATCAAAGCATAGAACAGGAGGAAGAAAACACAGTCATAAGTCCTGCACCAAACGCTTCCAAGAAAAATGTAAACTGATTACATTCCATAGAGGAACTTAAGAAGGATTTTGAAAAACAAATAAGAGAAGTGGAGGAAAAATTGGGAAGAGAAATGAGAATGATGCAAGAAAATCATGAAATAAGAGTCAATAAACTGACTGAAGAAAATGACACCTTAAAAAATAGATTAACTCAAATGATGAAAGAGGCCCAAAAAAACAATGAGGAGGAGAATGCCTTAAAAAGTCGAATTTGCCAGATGGAAAAAGAATCTCAAAAGCTTTCTGAAGAGAATAATTCCTTCAGAATTAGAGTGGAGCAAATGGAAGCAAAGGACTTTATGAGAAATCAAGATAGTGTAAACAGATCCAAACAAATGAAAAATGGAAAGCAACGTGAAATATCTAGTTGAAAAAAACCATTGACCTGGAAAACATATCCAGCAGAGAAAATTTAAAAATTGTTGCACTACCTGAAAGCCATGATCAAAAATAGAGCCTACACACCATCCTTCAAGAAATTATCAAGGAAATTGACTGGCAACATGAGCAGCCTAAGGAAGCAAACCAAGCTCAGAAATCCAACTTTAGATTCCTTTTTAGAGGATAAAAAGGATCAAAGCACGGAATGGGAGGAAGACAACACAGTCAGAATTCCCTCACCAAAAGCTTCCCAGAAAAATGAAACTGGTTACAAGCCACAGAGGAACATAAGAAGGATTTTGAAAACCAAATAAGACAAGTGGGGGAAAAATTGGGAAGAGAAATGAGAATGATGCAAGAAAATTATGGAAAGAGACTGAACAACCTGAGTGAAGAAAATAACACCCTTAAAAAAAAAGATTAATTTAAATGGCAAAAGAGGCCCAAAAAGCCAATGAGGGGAAGAATACATTAAAAATCAAATTTGCAACATGGAAAAAGAATCTCAATAGCTCGTTGAAGAGAATAATTCCTTCAGAACTAGAGTGGGGCAAATGGAAGCAAATGACATTATGAGAAATCAAGATACTATTAAACAGATCAAAACAAATGAAAAAATAGAAGGCAATGTGAAATATCTCCTTGAAAAAACCACTGACCTGGAAAACAGATCCAGGAGAGACAATTTAAAAATTATTGGACTACCTGAAAGCCATGATCAGAAAAAGAACCTAGAAATCATCCTTAAAGAAATTAACAAGGAAAATTGCCATGATATTTTAGAGCCAGAGGGCAAAAAAAAATTTAAAAGAATTCACCCATCACCTCTTGAAAAAGATCTCAAAAATAAAACTCCTAGAAATGTCATAGCCGGGTTCTGGAGTTCCCAGATCAAGGAGAAAATATTACAAGCTGCCAAGAAGAAACAATTTGAATACTGTGGAAACACAATCAGGATAACCCAGGATCTAGCAGCTTCTACATTAAGGGTTTGAAGGGCCTAGAATATGATATTCCAGAGATCAAGGCAGCTAGGATTAAAACCAAAAATCACCAACCAGCAAAATTGAGTATAATGTTTCAGGGGAAATGTGGTCATTCAATGAGGTGGAGGACTTTCAAGCATTCTTGCTGAAAAAAACCATAACTGAATAGAAAATTTGACATTCAAATACAAGAAGCATGGGAACACAAACATGGAAAAGAAATCATAAGGAACTTATCAAAGTTGAACTATTTACATGCCAACATGCAAAAATGATAATTGTAACTTATGAAACTTTTCTCAGTATGAGAATAGGTGAAGGGAATATTAATGTGTGTGTGTGTGTGTATGTATACATGTATAAATATACATATGTCATTGTACGAGTGTATATATATATATATACATATATATGCATACAAATACATATCTTAGTGTGTGTATATATGTATACATACACAGAGGGCACAAGATCAATTGAATAGGAAGGGATGATATTTTAAGAGGTAAAATTGAGAGATGAGAGAGGAATAGAATGAGAGGAGAGAGGGAGAGACAGAATGGGGTTAATCATCTCAGATAAAAGAGGCAAGGGATAACTGTCACAATGGAGGGGAAGAACATGAAGGCAAAAGGGCATGGGCCAAACTTACTCTCTTTGAATTTGGCTTTGGGAAGGAATGACAAACACTCTAAATTGGGTATCTTGCCCTACAGCAGAGTAGGGGTGATGGAGATTAGAGGGAAGATAATGGAGGGGAGGACAGGGTGTGGGGGGAGGGTTGTTAGATGCATACACTTCTGTAAAGGGACAGAGACAAAGTACAGAATGGAACAAGGGGGGGAGAGGGATAGGAAGGAGGGAAATATAGTCAGTCTTTCATAATATGCCCATTGTGGAGATGTTCTGCACAACTACACATGTACAGCATGTATTGAACAGCTTGTCTTTCCGTTGGGGGTGGGTGACAAGGGAGGAAGGGAAAGAATCTGGAATTTAAAGTTCTATAATCAAATGCTAAATATATATATATATATATGTATGTGTATATACATATATATACATATATATGTGTGTGTGTATTATTATTATTAGTATTACTATTATTATTATTAATTACTTGCAACTAGGAATTAAGATATACAGTTACTGGGGTAGGGAGATCCCTCTTTCCCTACTGGAAAGTCAGAAGGGTTATGGGGTAGGATATAGGAGAGAACAGATTGGTGGAGGTGGTATACAGTGGGATCGCTGTTTTGGGGTGGTGGGTTGGGTAAAGATAGGGAGAAAATTTTTAACTCAAAATCTCATGGAAATGAATGCTGTAAACTAAAAATAAACAAAAGTTAATTAACAATAAAAAGATAAAAATGAAAGAAAAAAAGGAGAAAAAATAAGGACAAGAAACCTGAGCGAGATAATGAAGAGGGGCAGTAATGTCATCTAATCTTCTTTGGTGACAGTGGCAGGAGTGGGGAGTTTTATAAGTTAACTCTATGTCTATGAACATGAGCTCTTATTGCAAGGTCCATAGGTAGAGTCAGCAGCTGCTTTCCGGATTTGTCAGTATTCATTCAGGGATTTACATAGTGTCTCATACTGCCAAATTATTGGGATAATTCTCATGGAAGTTGTCTATTTAATTTAAAATGAGAGTATTTTCAAAATTAATATTTCATCAGAAAATTGAGTTCATTTTTTCTAAAAATTTAGAGAGAATAATGTTTTCATAAATAATATAAATCTACCATTTACATAACAGTCTAAAATTGTCTT